>OMNV01000346.1:0-13510 GCA_900303265.1 Brotula barbata | reverse complement strand
ATGAATGGCGGATACGGGCCGAACCCCAACTGATTAAGACCCAAATAGAATTCTCCTTCCAAAGAGTCAGAAAGTGTTGAGATCATTCCAGATGTTGCCCGTGGAGTTCGTTTCAAGCTTGTTATGGGGAATCTTGGAACGATACGTCATGTTAGTGTGCGTAAACGGATTTAAATGAGTTAAAGCTCACGCATGGTGATTGTTGATCGGGGACAAGAGTCGTTGTGGTGAGTTTTGGTTCGTTTTGAGTTTTAATAGTTTGAACCGTTCCTGCTGTTGTACTTCAGCGCTGCGGTCTGAGAGGAAGCGGGGCTAAGTTGGAGAGTTTAGTTGGGGTATTTTTCAGAACGTTTCAAAATGTTTTGAGACGCGAGACCTGTTAAGTGTACCTTTGGTAAGAAGAACAGCCATGGCCCAGAGTTCCAGTTGCAGCCAAATGGAAATGAAACTGGACTGGCGCTCCATTTACTCCAAATTAATGCTCCAAAGTCCTCCTGTATCCAGTAGCAGCAGCAGCAGAGTCCGCTGGGCGAGGAGCTTACATGGAGCTGAAGCCTCACAATCCTCCGAGGAAAAGAAAGAAACTACGAGACCTCCGACGCGTTTCTTCTCCCGCATTAAGAGGGACAAACAGCGAGCCTGGTCCCGTATCACCGGGGACACAAAACCTGCCCGACTGTCTGTCTGTCTTCACCCCGACGGAGAAAAACACTCCTGGGAACCGAGTCAAACGGGGCAAAAACTTGTCACCGTGTGTCCTCCTCTGCCCGGTGACACCGAAGCATCACTTTTGTATTCCTCAGCGGTGAAAAGTTGTGAAAAGAGCGTCAGAGATGAGCTTTCAGCAGAAACTCCGGCCAGACTCACCGCACACACGCAAGATTTGGAACAAGAAATAGCTGTGGTCCGGCACAGGTCCGCCCCCTTCGCTCTGATTGGTCAGCCCACCTAGCGCAAAGCCAATCGGAACACGTAGCGATGTTGTTTCCGGAAGAGTTTTCAAAATAAAAACTCTAGGGTTGACTTGCGTCTGAAATCTGAAATAAAGGAATACAGAGGACTCATTTGTAATTTCACATCTAATTTCACAACGAGTATCAAAGTGCATATTTTTGAAATTACCAATTCACAAGTGGAAACTTTCCCTAAAAGTTTTAGTAAGAGCTTCCAATGTATAACGTATTCATAACACTTTCCTAGCCAGTTTAGCCAATGGATAAATCTTGTTTCCAATGACAAATTACAAGTCAAGCAGCGATGATTCGTTAAAAGGGTATTCAATATTTGCTGCATCAATAATCCGTGCACATAATATTGTTTTATATTTTTGGCATTTTTCTTTGTCAAAAATGTTAAAGAAAAAAGGGGAACGCGTGAAGAAAACAAAATATTAGGACAAGTGTAATTGTGGCCATAGGAGATAAATGTGGCATGTATAAACCACAATATTTTGATTATGATGACATATCAAATTCTATGATAATATTGATTAAATTTCAGAGGCCTACAATTGCACCACCAGTGCTGAGACGTTACGACTGTATAACAAACCATCATTACTCATTTAGAATTAGACAGAACTCCCCACACACAGCATCAGTGCTCTGATGTCAGAAGATTGTCTTTCAGGACTTGATTTACTATGACAGAATAATTTAATAATTATCAAATGATTCCCACTTATTTTTTACTAAACTTCCACTACTGTGAAATAGTTTGAGGCTTTTATTTTGTTGCCAGTACCCCGATGTGAATTTCTCTCTCTAAACTCCAACTTGATTGTGCAGATTTTGCCAATCAATCCATTCATGGTCCATAATTTCCACAGGACCATCTTCCATACAGTATGTCATCCTAGTCCAGCATCGGTTTGGCCAGCAGTCCGTCACCTATGTAAACCTATGTACTAACATGTGTAGTACATAGTACATCATTATACTAAAGCTCTTTTATTCTATATAGGCATTTATTTTAACATGTAGAGAAAACGTTACTTTCTGTGTGGCTACCGGGAGGCACTGTAAGACTAAATTTAAGAGTTGTGTAAAAGACTCTAGATCGATTTAATGGGTCACTTCACATTAGAAACGCATTAATAACTAAGAATACCACGTAGAAAAGTCATAAAAACTGAATCCATTAGTAAACTTTATTTTTTATAGCTATATCATTTCATTCTTTTCTTTTTTTTTCTCCCCCTGAATTTCCCCTGGATGCAAACTGGCATATTTGGTATCTTTGGAAACTAATTTAAAATAAAACTAAATGAAGATTGACCAGTCACATCAAAGTTTAAGACGTTAATATATTTATGTTATGAATGAATGAATTTTTGTTAATAATCCTCAAAAACAGAGATCTTCTTTAAAATGAGCACCGGGGGTTTCAGCGCTGCTGGTAGCCGGGCTGGCGCGCTGCTGAGGCGGGGAGGAGCGCACGGACAGCCGCTCCTCGAAAGTGCCGAGCCCCAGAGGAGCATGGCGCCACCGACACCCACACACGCACACACGCACACACACACTTATATTTACACACTGTCCTCACAGAAAGCACTGAAACAATATATCTTTTGTAAAGTATTATTAATAAACACAAAAATGACATAATTATATACTATGACCGTGGATGCTCTATAATCATGTTGGGTCTTTGGTCGCATTTTATTGTAATACCACAAGGAGAAAAATGTCTTCATAATTAGTCAAATAAAGGTTTTATGACAGGGAAAAGCAGAGATAAATCTTAAATAAAAAGGAACAACTGCCGTGTTTGAGAAAAGTAACCAGAGTCACTTCACTTTAATGAGCTGGGGCAGAAAATACATGTAGATTTCATCCTGCAGACACAAAAATAACTATTATAGAATTATTATATCCTGGAGGGGTTTCATTAAGAAACTATTTTTACACCTTGCCTGGAGAAATAAGGCACCCACGGACCTAATTGTGCCCAACAGACAACAGGATGAAGAATGCTGCTTCAGGGAACACAGGAACTAGCAATTACCCTAATTATCAGCAATTGCACAGAGGCGCCAGTGCAAGACACGAATTACGTCATTTATCTATGCCGAGTAATGAATGAATGAAACGAAAATATTTCGAACGTGTGAGTGTGTGCATTCATACGGGTTGTATCATAAATGGAATGGAACATGGTCCTTATGGTGTAGTTTGTCGTTATAGATCATGTTGGTAAACTTGCGTTTGACAAGCGGTGTGTGGTTAAATGTCGCCATCTGCCGGTCAAAAATATAAAGACAGCATTTTAGTTCACAAATCACTGCTGTCCCCTTTTGGACTGATTTACTGTTATGCACTACATGTGACGTGCATCAAGACACAAATGTCGTCAGCCTATGTTCTGACGTCATCCTGTTTTATGCGTATAAGAATATATGCATTAACATGAAAATGCACAAAAATATGCCCCCTATTTGGAATGTAAATTTGATACCAAAATAAACCAAGTTTATTTAATTTAGCAAACCTTAAGGCAAACGGATCTGTGTTAGTCAAATTCTTTTTTGATGAATTTAATGGGCCATTGATAATTAACCATACAGTGTGCAAAAGTAACAAAGAAAAAAAATCATAATTTCTAAGAGATATTGTGATTTAAAAATCCTAAAATCCATTGTAGTAATTCTTTTTGAAGATGTGGATTTCTAAAAATTTCTCTTAAAATCATTATTGTGGATGTGTTGTGGTATCATTTCATACAGATTTTGTGAGAATGCATGAATATAAGAATTAAAAATGAAACTCCTGTGTTTTTGAAGATGGGCTCAGTGATGTTAAACTCATTTAATCTAGTTTAATTTTCTTCCTTGTAGCATCATGATAATCCTTGGCACGCTCCCAACTACCAACAAAGCTGAATGCACTACCCTCAAAAGCCCGGCGACAAGACAACAAAAGTATGTCTTTTCATGCTGAGAGGATGAGCGCCAACGTGCTCTTTAGCACAGCAGGGAGCGATCGGACCCTACAGATCGTATCTCCTTTCACTCATTAGCCAACACCTGATGGTGTGACCTGCTATGGACAGCAGGAGCTTCGCTTAACAAAAGCCCCCCTACTGCTGTGGTAATTATTGCTGTGGAAGTACAAGCAGGAGGACCCAGCCGGGGGAGGACAAGAGTAGACACAAATCTAACTCTAAACCCTATCCGTAGAATTCCAAATTAAACCAGAGTCATCAGTCAAAACCAACATTTGAAGAAGTGCTAAAAGGCCAAAACAGCAGTGCTTTGTTAAATGACTCCCACTTTGCAGGCTTCCAATGCAAATAGATTCTTTCAGTCAGTGATAGAAGTAGATGAAGACACACGGCGGGGCAGACAGAGTCCATCTGACACCTCCTGACTTCCTCTTGTCTCTTTGATGTGAGCCATATCAAGGCAGAGGCTTTGTAGAGGAAGAGAGACAGGCAGACTGTCTCCATCTTCCATGATCTATTTTATTCTCCTGCAGATAATGGTCGTCTCAGCAGGGGCAAATATTCAGGGCAGCAGACTGATGGAATCAACAGTAATGTGGCTTTAGACCAACGGGAAAATTGTTCACAGCAGCTTTGATGTCAAAGATTAAGTTACAGAGTCTGCATTCAAAACTGCTAATGTACTTTTCCGCTTTATCTGGGCTGCTTGGCATCCGCCTCTCTGTTGTTTCATGTTGGGATTTAACCCCATAACGCCACTCTCTTGTCTTGATGTGATTTATTGATTATCTGTACACTCTGGAGTGTATTGTAGATAATAAATCTGCTTTTGTGACGCCTCATTGTATTGTTGGACCGTCCATCTACATTTTTTGATTTGTCTCACGTACATTTTCGGCACTTAACCACTTCTGCATTGTTCAACTTTGAGACACAATTTTTATAAAATCAGCTCGCGTGGAACACCAACTCAAATACTTCTGGTATTCATAGCTTTTTTATTTTAGTTTTTATAGAATTTTAATGCAATAATTTGGGTCCAGACAAGCAAAGAAACTTTGAAAATGCACCAACTGCACCATTCATCTTAAGATGGTATCACACTGAAAACACTTCACCGAGCCTGTGTGATGTTTGAAGTGTTTTAGATGCACAGACCTGATATGCAGGCTTTTATGTGTTATGGCAGCTTTCAGTCATTGGAGCACAAATCATTAGGAAAGTCAACCCCATTAATGATAATAAGAATGATAACTTTATTTGTATAGGACCTTTAATACAGAAAATACAACTCAGTGGTTAAGAACAAGAAAATTACAAAAAAATAGAATAAAATGAATATAAAAACCTTTTAAAAGCATTAAAATTGAAGTTTAAGCTAAAATGGAGTGAAGGTAAAAATAAACACAATGATGTGATGATGATGGCAATCTTTGCAGCAATCAGACATACACACCACCTGCAGTGTGTTACGGCTGTTTTAATCATTAAGATCACCCAGTCATTTCTTCTCAGATAAGGCAGGCAACCTCACGGTCGGCTGTCTTTGATGCACGGAGAATGTTTGAGGCGTGCACTCATCATTTTCACACACAGCCTTTTGCTTGAATCCAAAGAACGACTCATCCCAACAGCCGTCCTAATGAAGCTGACCTGTTCATGCAAGAGTTGGAATTCCAGTTCCAGCAGCATGGGGATGTGTTTTTGTTTGTGTGTGTGTGTGTGAACAACCTGAGCCAGCTCACTTCAGCATATGGAGGAAAACACACTGAGCTCAGTGCATCCTTAATTCACTGACCTGTGCAACATGCTAATGCTAATCTATATTTTGGTACAAGGTAGAAAGAAACATGTTAATGGATGCCAACCACATGGAGGACATAATATTTACAATTCAGCAACGTATCTATCAGTTGAAGCTATGTAGAAAGTGATGAGCCCTAATTGCAGCCTGGGTATGATCATCGCTACCAGCAAGACTGGTTGGATCTTGTCTCAGAGTTATTTGTGCTATAACTAAAATTGGACTCTTGAGTGGCACCAACGTCAATCAAATTCAGCAAGTTTGACTGGTATGAGGTGTGACTCACACTGAGCTGATCGGTGTCCTCATGGGAGAGTCACACTGGGAGAAATCAGAATCAGATCTGATTTATTTTACCATATTAATACGCCCTACATCTGATCTGAAGTGCTTTTTTTTCCTGGTTATGTTGGAATTATGCATATCTGATCGGTGCCATGTGGCAGTGATGATTATAATCTAAATTTTTCCACATGAACAGCAAAAGATGTTTCTTTATGACAGTGAAATAATGAAAATTGAATGTCGCTCTTTAAAGCAATTTCCTGGACAAGTGCTCAGTCATAATTATGTTTCCTCCAGCTTAGCCAAGAATAAATCTCTTGTCTGATCCTCAGCCTGATGAATGACAATGATGATGATGATGATGAGATATGAGCCTGACAGACGTTTTTGGTCAAAATTGGAGCACTTCATGCCTTAATGTGAACATAACCAAAGTTCTCAAACAGTCTGTATGCAAGACACAAAACCCACCAGCAGGGGTCAGTAAGAGCCGTTAAACTGTAGGATGGGAGATCAGCGATGCCTTGAGACAGTTCCTTTTATCATCATGCAATACACCCATTGTTGAAATCATCTCAAACATGAATGATCCTACTCATAATTTTATTGAAAAAGGGACCATCAAAAACCAAAGAACAACGTGGCCCTGGAGAGGCATATTTTATTTCTTTTGTCAATATAGTTCAGGAAACAAAATACAAAGCAATGATGTGGTCACCTTTACTGAATGTGTGGTGCAGTTGAGTTACTCCATAGACAGTATGGTGGAAAAACAGGCCTTGCAGCTTAGTACCCTGCTCTTCAACAGTGTGGGACATAGATCAATGGGACATCGTGTATGTGACATGCTTGTTCAGGTTTTTTTTTTTTGCTGGTCAAACGGAATAAAAAGGTGTTTGTATACTCAGCTAGGAGGTGAGACTTAAGACTTTCAACAAGGCACTAGTGTAGATATTAAACCTATTAGCCAATAAAATAACCAGTGCTCAATTTGCTTTAACATGTTTATTACAATACTTACATTTCACATTTGACCGTGTGAGCTCTCAACGTCCCGTTCTGACTCAACCTGATTCTCACCCGGCAGGAAAAAAAGGTGAAAAATGTTTCTCAGAATTTAAGGCTCATTATTTTCAGCTTTAATTTAGGTAATAAATAGATAGGGAAGTTTTTCAGTGTGTGGGGGGGGGGAAGCAAGTGAAAAAACAAACACAAGAGAGAAATCTGCAGTGTAAAATGGGGTTTATTAATTTTAACTGTTAAATTATTGTCTATATTCTGAGATTTTGTCTGATGACCAAATTTGTAATCTTTGAGGTGCATCAGGAAATTGTTTCCAGGTGAAAAAGAACAATAACTGACAACAATGAGCCTTTTACCATATTGCAATATAGTGCTGATCACTGGATCTCTTTCTAAAACCCTTAATGTGTCCTCTTCTAAAAACTCCACCGCAACTTTAACTGTACAAAGGAATGAACCAATGGCACCGCCTCACCTTGGAATCCACAGCTCTAAGTTACACACTGGGAGGATTAGAAAGATGATCCAAACCTCAGGTTTTTAACCACAGAATGGAGAGAATATCGACCATGAGCAGGGTCTTAAGTCATGATTGTTGATGTCCCACTTGGGTGTGGGTGTTGAGGTTGGGTTGTAACAAGGCAGGGCTGAGGCCAGGGGAGGGGCTTGTAGTGGTATGGTCCAAAGCAGCACACCATCACATCTCTTATTCTTTTATAATCACACACTCCATCACACTACCAGGCACTGTTTTTTCAGACTGGGTAACACAGGGCCACCTGAAGCTGCAAACAGATCACTGAACCATTGAGAGCAAACAGGACCTGCTGAGAAGGGGACGTTTAGCGTGCCTGAGTGCATATTACAGTTAAGAGGGAAGAGAATCTCCACAGACTGGACAGCTGACGTTTTGTCTTGTAAAAATATTGACACCGTTGTGTTGAGGTTTATGCTAGATTTTTGTCTACATAAATGGCTTACAAACATCCTTCCCCTATTACATGCAGGTCTCACGTGTGCTCGATGCAATGATTCAATGATCTATGTCTGGATGAAAATGAAGCTTTAAGTCTGCAGACAAGTTAACATGAAGGTCAGGCTAGCTAATGAACATAGCCGCCTAGGCGTTGATTAGTTTGGATGTTAAAAGCTTTGATAGGCATGGCTTTCCATGGCTTCAATCTACAAAACATATTTACAACATAGATAATAACATCTACAAGAAATCTACATTTTTCTCCTCAGTGGGCTTTTACAAAACGGAGTCTTGTAAATCAGCCCTCCCACAACAATTCTTCATCCTTTTCCTCCAGGCTCGTCCAGCCCAACGGTCCTAAGCCAAGCCGACTAGCTCCTGTGTGTTAAGACCGGGGGCAAGAACAACTCGACAACTGTTCTCGCTCTGGCTTCCACAATGTGCAATGGGTCTTCCTCCGTTTCCAAAAGCTCACTTCAACTCTTAATCAGGAGTTCTCAGACCATGAAAGAATTCTGATTCTTCAACTTTTCAAGTTCTTTGATTTGCTGTCTCAGAAATAGTATCCTGCAGGAAGAACAGAGAGGACAAGCATTAGGCGTGACTGTGCTTTGGTTTACGTGAAATGTCTACAATGGTCACTGATTCAAAAGCTCATCTCACCTCTGCTCGCGCAACGTTGCTTGTATTTCACAGACTCTGACGAGGGATCTGAGATTTTTGAGCTCTGTGCAATTCTCAGACATGCAGATGCTCCCCATGGTGTGGGCCTCTTCACGTAGTCTGGATGCCTGGAAGAGAATTCCACAAAAGCAGCAGGAGCGGTTAAGAAGCTGCTGGCTTTCCAAACAGCACGGACTACGATGTGAACAGGACGAACCTGTTTCTCTGCATGTTCAGCAGGCCATCCTTGGACATGTTTTATAAGTGTCTCATTGAAGTGGCCAGCGAGGGTGGGGGTGAAGGAGCAGGAGGGTCGGGCTGCTGAGGAATTGGAGGGAGCGGAGGCTGAGTTGGGGGCAGTGCTGCTGCTGGAGTTGACATGGTTGGGACCTGGCGACGGACTCCTTTGACTGCTGCATCACAAACATGTGAGGGAAGGCTGAGTATGGCACGGTAACATGAGTGACAAAAGCTGAGCCTTTTAAACACCAATGTAGGATAAAAACCTGCACAAACATGGCTAACATAACGGTTAAGTAGCCACATGAACAGAATTTCTTTCCGACACTGACCACGAGTATACAGCTGATCACACGAGCCTCTACGACTATAACAAAAGAAGAGTTGAGTCAAGTCTCAAAAGTGATAAAACTACTGCACTGTGGAAAGATTAGGCTAAGGAGGCCACAAATATGAAATTTTATTGTTTGTGTACTTGTTATCGCTCTGGTGGCAAACCATGTTTCCCCTCGGGGATTAATGAATAAATACCATACCATACCATACCATACCAAATCTTCTGCACTAATATCCCACATCATCTGCTATAGCACAGTATGTACCGTCTATTATCTCAAAGCTGTGATCAACCTTCCCCCTCTCTCCACTTCATTTACACAGCTCTCTACACTGCCTCTCCCAAAAGCTTTCTCACTTTCTCCTTACATGTTAAGGCCCTTGAATGTGACGCTGGGCTATACAAATAAAGAAATAAACTTAAGCATCTGAAAAATGGAAGTATCTGATCGTAATAATAATAATAGTGGGGGTCAGAGAAGTTGAATATGATCTAAATTTAGTGTCCAGGGCCAAGTATGGGAGCATAAACACAGTAAACCTGTACATCTGTACTTCCAAAAAGCAGACACAAACAGGAGCTGACACACAAGCAGACAGATAAGCTCACAGTTCTGCACATACCTTATATGAGGACATGGTTGATGAAGTGTAAATTGGCAGTCACTTGTTCAAATGGTAAACTAAAAACTGCAGAACATCTTCAGCGCCCATATATCCAAGTACTGAGGATTCTCTACATAGTCTACATTTACTCCAAAATATTTGTATACATTGTTGTGCCTACCAGCATCCACTAAAACATTGCAATGACAGAGGCTGTTATTTGTTTGATTAGTGATGATTATTAATAGATATGAAGACAAAGACTCCAAATGTAGCCAACTTTGTACACCGCTCAGGACTGAAGACTACGGATAGACTCAATCAATTTAATCATTGACCACCAGATGGCGCCATCACACTACAAACATGTCCACACAGTGAGTTTCTTGTGTAGCGCTACAAACTGGACCATTCATAAACTGATACATATCAGCTGTCCTACATTTCGGCTCAGAGGAATTTCCACCCTATCTGCTTGTCTACTTGCACAAACAATTAGACAGAAAAGCACACAAATGATGCAACTTATTTTCTTCAAATGATAACTTCATTGCTACCAACAGTTTTGACAAGATCAACACCTTGACAAAGAAAAAATCAGAATGCAACACAAAAATGCAACATGTGCAACACCCACTTAACAAGTCTGACCGAGACATTGGAATTATCTGGTTCAAACACTGAAAACAAATAATTAATATTCTAACATTCATATATATTTGATGAGTTTACATTTAATAATTAGAAGGTTTTTTGACATGAATAGTTTGGACAAGCAACGAAGAAAGAGAAAAAAAACAACAAAGAAGAAAAAAGCCACCTTACGACCCAGGTGCAGCAGTGCCTCAAAGATCCTTAAAATGGAGGTCCTGTTGATTTAACCTGTGATGCTATTTTCAGTGTTTGCACCGTGGTGGGACTGTACGTACCCTTGGCGCTGTAGAGTCCGGGGTGAGGCAGTGGTGGCGTCGTGACTGTGCTGCTTATCGCTGGAGATGTTCTGCTGGGATGGGGGCTGGGAAAGAGATGCCTGCTTCACTACTGGCGTGCTCACCTGAGAACAGAGGAAATCCATCAAAACAAATCCTTTCCTGACACTGGTGCCTGTTGGCAAAGCCAGTTTAAAGTTTTTCCTTGGGAGATGCCAATATCTGTTGATGTTGGCTGGCTTGTATCCATTTCCCCAAGGATTGTCCTCTTGCTTTGAAAATGCACAAATTAATGATTTGATTTTTGTGTTTCATCCAATTTCCCCATTATTAATAAAATGTATCCTACAAACAGAATCTTTTGGAACCTGCATCCTGATTTTGATTAACTCATCAATCGGATTAATGGTAATTAATGGTTGTTTCAGGCTTTGTTTGCAATTTCTCCATCAAAATAGTGTCATCTTTGACTTCCACTGCCAATGTTTAACTCTGAAAGTTTTATTTTGCCAGCATTCCTAACCCAAATGTTGGAAAAGAGAGAACTGCATTTCACTTTCTTCCTCTCTAACCTCATAGTATTCAAATGTTTTTATCTTGATCCATGCCACTACAGCACAGAATTCACTCTGCACCACCCCACTGCAGCACTGTGTCACAAGTGAGCCGCCTCTTTTAGACAGATTCACACTGCTTTAGATCTTACACGCTTTCTGAAGAAGGAAGTTACCACGGTCATTAACACATAACGCATTTTCCAAATGCATGACCTTGCTGCTCAAATCATTACTGATAACACTAACATGATGAATAATCCTGAGGTGTGTTACCATCTACAGCAGCTCTGCCATTACACTGCTGCATGCTACCGCATAGCAACTTGTAAAAGACCATTAAATGAACTCCATGACGCTGCAGTTTTTATAAGACTGTTTCTGTTCCCACCCAGATGGACCGTTTATTACTGGCCTATAGTAAGTAAACAGTACTTCAGCTGCAGCTGAAATCAAACCCCTTTTGATCTTGTCTTACCTTTGGCTGAGAGATGACAGGCTGTGTGCCGAGGAGGGTTTTGAGGGGACCAGCATTGGTTTGTGGTGTGCTAATCCTTGGAGAAACATAGGACCGGGGTGATGAGGCATCTGATGTTAACGACATCGGTGACTGGTTTGATTGCTGAGCGGCTGGAGGGACACCAAACAAACAGCATGATGACCACAATTAAATCACAATCGAGCAACGTAAAAAGGTGGAGGCAAAATCTTGCAAGGATTAAATTTACCTTGGTTGGAGAGCTGAGCAGCTTGAGAGAAGAGAGTAGTGAGGTTGAAAGCTGAGGGTCCAGCAGTGAGGATCTTATTGAGCATCGATTGTAACGAAGCTTGTGTGACAGCGGCGGTCAGAACTATGGGAGGAAAACAGAGAAACTGATAAACACAGGCTCATACAATGACAATGCAATGCATCACGGCACACAATTCAAGTTTCCCTGTGCATGCAATGCTTTGAAAATTCATTGAACATTTTTTCCCTCAACTTAAGAGCTTGAACCACATTTATGATTCATCCAGATCTCAGCACTGCTATGCTTCTAAGAAAGACGAAGCTCCTGTTGTACATTGAACATTTGCATACTACGAAAAGTTATGCACATTTGTTTCTCAGCTGCCTTTGTTTAAGAAAAACAAAAAAACTTCACATTTTTGTGCATTTGTTGTAAGCTGTACAAGAATCATGAAATCTGCAGGGCAGGTCTAAGAATTTCCATCTATCTGTGAGAGCTGATTAAATTAATTCTCTGCATTTTTACCCATCCTCAATGAGGAGCAGTGGGCTGCCAACACATGCGCGCACACACACGCACACACACACAAACACACACACACACACAACAGCGCCCAGGGACCAACTCCAGATCTTCCACCTTTGCCTTGGTCATGGGCAATGGCTGGAGTGATAAGCCGAACGCACATGTTTTTGTGTGTGGGGGAAAACAGAGACCCCGGAAGAAACCCACGCAGACACGGGGAGAACATACAAACTCCACACATAAAGCAGTGGCGTTCAAACCCATGACCCTCTTGCTATTAGGCAACAGTCCTAACGACGGTGCCTCCCTCCCATCCCCTCCATGACACACTACGGAGCCAGCAGAGCTCCTACTCCAACAGACGCTTACAACTCCACTGTCACAAAGAACGGTTCAGGAAATCATTCCTACCGTTCAGCATAACTCTGTATAACAGCTCACCTCTGTGCAACAGGTGAACACTGTACCATCTCTGTACGTCTATGTGGCCGTTAATATAAACTCAATACAACATGTTTGTTCTGTAACACATAGACTGAACATTTCATTTCTCCACTACAATACTTTGTATTATAATGCCCGTTTATATTCTTACATTGAGGATTTTAATGTATGTAATTTGATGTTGATTCTTGTTCTTTGATTTGCTGCTGTAACGAAAGAATTTCCCCTTGGGGATGAATAAAGTACCTATCTATCTATCTATCTACCCAAAAACAAATACACCAGCACAGCTATTTCTTCCCAACATTAAAAAAAACCCAGTTGTACATTGATACAAATGCTTTTTCTCACCTTCATTGATTTTTGCCACATCCACATTGGCATTGTTAAGCTGCAGGGCAGTCTGAAAAGCAGGGAATAGTTGACGAAGCAGGGTGGGGTCCTGGAGAAGT
>OMNV01000344.1:3505-21535 GCA_900303265.1 Brotula barbata | reverse complement strand
CCCCAAACTTTCTCGGATAGAGAGAGGGGTCTGAGAGACAAACACAAGATATCGACCTGAGTGGCTGAGATGTTGTTGATAACAAGACTGAAAGAAGTAAATCTTCCCTGCCAGTTTGGTAAACATGGAATCACCGTATTTCAGCTTTTAAAGGCTGATATTAAGACACGGAGCAGCCTTACATGCCAAACATTCTCTGTTTGTCGTTTCTGTTTGATTAAAAGAAGGAAGAAAAAAAAACACCTTAAAGCTGTCAATAACAGACCCTCGCAATGTCCATTTTCCCTTTAGTACTCACCATGTTCGCCTCAAAGTGCTAGTTTTTCAAATAAGACCCGGTGCACCTGTTGACTCCCAAGCGCCTTGCCCCCACACATACAAAATACAGTATACAAACAAGCCAACCATACTGCATTAAGTTAATTATTAAGCCAATCCAATACAGCGCTCATGTGGTGACTGGAGCCTGGTGAATGATTGTGTGTTTACCTTCCACAAGGACTTGCTTATTTAAAGCAATCTTCAGTTCCAGCGGTGTGACTGCTGCCTCCTCGTCCTGCAAGCACAAGATGGAGAATTAGTTAGAATTACAAGAATTTACCTCTGTAGACCCACAGCATCAGCACCAACAGGCCCGTTTATAAAGAAAAACATGTCAATATACATCAGCAACGCTGCCTGCAACAACTTGCCTAGCAGTTGCTCCTGCTATCGATGAAAATTGATAACATTTAGAAACTATCATTTGTATTCTAAGAAATCAGAAAAATCATTCTTCCACCATCAGGCCTGTGCTTTTTGCTTTCCTCTGTGGTTATGAAGCCGCATCGGTCTGCGTGCCTACGACGGTGCAGCCATCGTCGCGTCTCCGAGCAGGACCGGAGTCGCCTCACATTTATCCAACCGCAGCCTGCTATTGTCACCAACAGGCGCATCTTTGCATTTCTACAACTACACCCAGTGGCGATAATAAAGAACAATGGCAGCGTCTGATGTAAGAGGACGGTTTATTTGCAAGACAAAAACTTTTCATATTTTTAAGAGTGGATGCCTTTATTGGCCCCTCCATTGAACATACCTCGTCTAACCTGACTCAAATCCCCTGGGCTGCTCTGATCAACATGCACGCAGCCTGCCAATCTGAGCGCTCAACCCAGGCAAAGAAGAGGAAGAGAAAAAAAAAAAGAGAAGGAAAGAAACAAAATCTTACTTTTATGGTAAACTGAGAAGTGACTGTGTGGCAATATCTCAGGTGCATTTGAATAAAAGCATTAAAGCGTATCCAAATATGAAAAAAAAAATCTACTCCCTGCCGCTGTTCTTTTGTGCCGTTTACATTTGGCAGTCAAAACTGTGGCCAGGTTTTAAGTGTTTATCAGAAGCAGACTGTGCATAGATAAAAACATACACACACCAACCCAACGGGTCCGGTTTTAGCATTAATTATGTGTTAAATGCCCTTGTTGAAAGTATAAGTCAGCATTCCACTCAGTTTGATCTCTGCTTAGGTTCGAAGAATCATTGAAAATGAGCCATTCCCATACCACCGCCCTATTATTGTGATTCATTACATTTCAATTAACATATCATGAATGGCATCATAAATCAATAGCGAGTGGTGACAAATGACAGATATTTTCAGTTTCAAACGACTAAACATCATTAATTCCCATCACCTGAAAGAGCCCTGAGAGCTAAATGAGTTTACCCAATGCATAGTATCCATTTAGATAAATGTTCCATCACTTTAATGATGGAACATTTGTATTGGGGGGGGGGGGAAATGCAACAACAAATTCCAAATAGCAGCTGATGCATCTTCTTCTTGTACTATAATGTTCATCTTGTACTACCTAAATAGATAATTGTCTCAATTTCAAACAGCACAGGGTTGTAATATTGCCATTTAGAACAGTGGGGGTGCGGAGAACATAGGGTGAGGATAAACAAGCACATGCTGCTTCGCCCGGTTGGGAAAACCGAACCCATCACACACTCCCACATTGAAATTTTAGGGAATGGGACAACTCCTGGTTGAGATAATTATCCACCTAGGTGGGTTATGTGCATGCTCAGTAAGAGGTCTGAGCTAAGAATATGAATCAAAATGCAACCGTTTCCAGAGACAAAGGAAAATAGGCAGTATTTTACAAGGTTATTTTGGAAAGTCTTTGAGAGGATGTTGCAAGTGTGTCGTGCTGAATAAGGTGTACGGATGAGCAAGGTGGGAAAGAAAGTGTGTGTTTTTGGCAACGCAACAGATCATAGTGGCCACAAGACCACTTCCGTACAGTAGGTAGACCATAATTACGATACCTTCAGATGTTCCAAATAGATTTCTGTTCCCAATGCAGCTCGATTTGGCTTTAATGTCGTTGCAAGTCGCACATTTTCAGAGGAAATGGGCTAAGAGAATGGTTTCTGCTGTGATAATGAACCACAGTGGCGATATATGAATGTGAACAAAGACTCATTTTATTCTGTCCACAAGCCTGTGAAGTGGACTTCCCTATTTGTGAGGAGGTCATGGCTCCACAATATACTCTCTAGTCCCAGGTATGTTATCAGTGCCTGGAGCTTTGTTATAAGATTGCATGCTGAAAATATGAATTAAAAGCTCCCCTCTCGCTGAAATGCACCCGATCCCAACAAAAGGCCCGCGTTCACTCTGGACGGCTCTTCAACTCCTCTAATGGACAGGCTCTCGTCTCTCTTCACGCCGCGCAGACAAAAAGATGAGAGCCTATGAATATTTACCGCCAAGTAAAGTTATTCCATTAATTACTCCAAGCAGGCTTAATACTGTATCTGTGGCTACTTCTGTGGCAGCTTGTTAATGAACCTTCACACATCATTACCATATTAATTAATGCTCAACTCAATAATTGTCAATAGGTGGCTGCCAGAGTTGTCTCGTGGTTCTTTACAGCTCATCCGGGATGCTTCGATCACTTAGTATCAGCAGCTGAATAAATCCACAGTGTCCATTTATCATGTCATAAACTCACGCCGTGTTTGAGTAAAACAGAAAAGGTAGTGACACCAGTTCAACACTTTGTAAGGCTAAATGGCTGGTGGATCAGTATTAAAAAGCCTTGTGTAAATAAGAAAAGGGCGTAGGAGAGTTATGGTTGTGTAGAGTGGCTGATATCTATACACAGGGTCACTGGTGTTTGTTTTTAGGGTGTGTGCGGGAGATTTTCCAAGTCACTGTCTGTGCTCTGAAACACAGGAAAAACTAAAGCATGAGTCACTTCTCAACAAATGCAGCTGCTTACTGTACATGTGATCTCCTAAAAGGGCTGACAGCACATTATATTCTGTCTCTTTTCTCTTGCGCTTTTATTAAGAGGGACTGAATCAAATGAAAAACACTGCTATGTCTCGTAAAGAGAAAAAAAGGCAAAAAAACAAGCATTTATTTTCTTCTTTTTGAGGCGATTGGCAGGATCCTGGCATAATATTGTTACACCCACACAGACTGTAAACAACAGAACTTTCTGACACGCAAACAGACTCAAAACCCACCAATTAAACATAACTTCACTCCAACCAGCTCTTATACTGGGGGCTTTTTTTCTCAGTCTTTTTTTTTTCTAAGCTTAAAAGGCAAAAGTGCAGTCTGGTGTATGTCAGGCCTGTCTGATCCCCAGATTCTTTGGACCTGCCCTCACGTTTTGCTGATCTAAGAACAAAGTACACAGAGTGCACACAGAGAGCATTGCTGCCTTAATACCAAGGAAGTGGAATTTCACTCTTAACCCAAAACAAACAGGCCACGCATTTCTTCACACTATTTAAATGAGCCCATTGAAAACAAATATGCCTGTCAATCAGACACCCTTCTCATACCACCTTCCTCTTATTTCTTTGCAAGTTTTAATTCAGTGGTTTTCAAACTTTTTGGACCAAGTACCACAACATCTAAAAATCATCTCAACAAAAAGCCACCGAAGCACAAATCACTGAAAAACAATGATGCAGATTTCCCAAACTGCTTTGATGCTCTGTGGTTATTGGTGTACCACCAGGGGGCACTTCAAGTAACACTGTTGGTAGCTGTAGTACAGTTTGAGAACCAATGTTCAGATCCATTGATCCAAGAGGAAATTTTGAGAGTATTTTGAATGAAATTTTGCTCGTGTCTGTTGAGAAACTGCAGCTGGAGCATCAGACTGAGAGTTAAACAAAGTCTCACACTAATCAAAGGAAATTATCTCAACCCTGATCCCACACGTACAGCACAAACGCACAGTGAATATTATGCAATCCTATTTTTATAGCCAGCCC
Source organism: Brotula barbata (assembly GCA_900303265.1). Lineage (NCBI taxonomy): Eukaryota > Metazoa > Chordata > Actinopteri > Ophidiiformes > Ophidiidae > Brotula > Brotula barbata. The sequence goes on along the minus strand of OMNV01000344.1, from coordinate 17,245 downwards.
CCTTCCACCCTGGCAAGTAGGAGGACTGTCAATTCCACCCAGCCGTATCAGGTTTCTACTCTCGCCCAGGTCCCTGCTCTTCTCCAACCACAGATCCTGTGCGCTATTAATATCAATAAGCTTCCAGATTCCATTTCCCCGGACAAAGACAAAGGGAGAACAGAGGGGATGAGTGAGGGTAGGAACCAATACCCTCACTCACCGTTTGCAGGGAGACCATTTACAATCACCTTCAACTGAAAAGTGAAAAAATAATAATAACAGATACTAAACTATTGCACTAAATGCTAAGCAAAATTAAGATCCAATCAAATCAATATTTTGCTATATTTTTCATTTAATCTAAAATGTTTTTGAGTTGTGAAAATGACCGTATGGGCAACACAAGATGAGTTTATTTATATCGCACCATTCAGACACAAAGGCCATTCAAAATGCATAAAGACATCAAAAGTTAAGATTATATACCAAAACATTTAAAAGACAATTAAAAGGAAAGTACAAAAGTAAAAACTTGATCAAATGGAATAAAAGTAATGAAACCACCCCTTTAAAATCCATTATACAGCTAAAGAAACTCGATTGTGGGGCATATCTTAATTTTGAATCAATGGTCCAGTTCAAGTGCACAGAGCCTGATAATTGAATAAATATTCTTTGGGTAATTAGCAAATAAACCAAACAACGGCTAACAAACCTCATTACAGACAAGCCCAGAACACAAAAAAAAAGTTATGTTGAACTCCATCCCTCACCATTAAAGGATCAAGTTTTAACATTTCCGTCTTCAGTATGGATAATCTGCATATTACGCATAATACATGTTTACCGAAGGAAAATCATCAATGCAAAACATCACACAACTATGTATCTCAACTTAATTATGGACATCTAGCGGTAACGCCTACTCTGTTCCTATGACAAAACCCACTGTCATCTGAGTGTCGTCACTTTCAGAACACACCTACAAACACGCACACACACAGGCACGCACGTAAACCCAATAATGTCCCATAAAAGGCAAGAGAAGAGGAGGAGGAGAAAAAGATTAGAAAGTGGGAGGAAATGTAATGAAATCTTTGCAGACTTACCCATGTAAACTGACACAGACTGAAAAACTATATTGATGCAGATTCCCTCCAAGGACTGAGTAAAATCCACTTGAAGAGGCGAAAGCTGCCAGTGAAAGTAGCAGGTATGGAGTACTTGAAGTGTTGCATGGTAGTTGAGTGTGTGAACGTGTGTGTTTGTGTATGTGACAGAGAGAAAGAGAGAGAGAGCAAGAGAGAGAGAATGAGTGTGTGAGAGAGAGAGAGAGAGAGAGAGAGGGAGAGCGAGAGAGTGAGTGAACACTGCTGCTCAGACTGCAATGTTGAGAGGGACTGGAGGTATGTGGTCTAAACACAACAAAAGCCGGTGCCTTGCTCTAGATTAAATATGCAGGAAGAGGCCCCCTTTGCATAAACACAAACACTCAGCAAATGAAGAATTGGCACAGGCCAGATGCCTGCTGAGAGCCCTACCTGTCCTGGCCCTTTTTAATTAGACAAGAGCAGGGAGAACAAATGAACATCAACACGGTCACACAAGGCAGAGTAAAAGGGAGGAGGAAACATTAGGATAATTCCTTAATCCTGAAAAAGTCCAGTAAAGGAGTGAAAATATCAAAATCAACTTTGCTCACATTTTCTCCAATCACACAGAATAGCATGAATTTGAATCGGTGTAATTACAACCTGCGTCTGTGATTAAAAAATTAAAATATAAAATTAAATTAATTTAACTAGGCCATTTTTGGTGGGTATTTTCGTCGAAACGTATCCAGGATTTTTAAACACCTTTTGTTCAGTCTTAAATTTGCTTCTCCTTTACAAATTTTCTAGTGAGCACTGGAAGGATTAAAAGTATAATTGAAAAATGCAGAGAAATGTTTTCAACCAAGGTCTGATTCTTACTTCCTCTCATCCCTATCCTCTATTTATCTATCCTTATTTCTTTTAGGATAGGAATGCAAACACGTGCAATGTTAGGGAAGATTCCTGGACAAATTCGCCAGGGAAAAAAAAAAAAAAAAAGCGAGAACGGGAGCTGAGCACCAACATAAAATCTAGAGACCGGCGTCAGATGCTGAGTGACACATACTGATGTGGCCAGTCAAAGATGTCATTTTCATATGAAACCCTCTCAAACGGATCAGGGGAGGGGAGGACGAAAGGGGTGAAGGAGGCTGTAAATGGGGAAGGAGGCAGGAATTGAGGGCTGAGAGAGAGAGAAAGAGAGAGAGAGAGAGAGAGAGAGAGAGAGTGAGACCAGAAATGAGACCTCTGGAAAATAAACAGGGTGTAGGGTTTCAAAGGCAAGGGGGACACAGGCATTCCATTGTTCAAGCCAATTATCAGTGGAAAATAATAACAACAGATGGATCCAGAGCGGCCAACTTGTACCGGAGCACCCTGGCGCTGGAGAACAGATGATGAAATGTGAGAGTGCTGTTGGGGCAGGGGGGTGGGTGGGGGCGGGAGCTGCCCCCTCAGTCACACACAGCCCCACACACCAGATGTGAACTTCCACAAGGACAGTTTAATATGTGCTCTCTGGTCACCACTTGTGCTCTGCGGCTTCGCCATCGCAGAGAGCGCCTTGGTCAACACCTCCGTGTGTTCAAAAGGGCCGTCTGTGTGCACGTGCATTTGAAGTCAGGTGATACATGTGGCTCCCGTGTTGCGGTGTGATAATTTCAAATCTGTGAATGCCTTTAATGTTCGACACTGGAGGGTCATTTATGGATGGCGAACACGTGCTCGTCTCACAGGCAGCTGTAAGTGCGGTGCTGTAACAACAGTACAAGTATCTTCTTTTTTCATGCGCATATCCCAGATGACCTGTTGTGATGTTTTCATTTGATGTTTTTCAGCGTGCCTTACATTCAAAGACAGGCAGATGCAACAGCGCGGCAGAGACAGACCTCATTGACTTCATTCAGAGACCCCTCATATCAGCCACAGACTGACAGGCAGAGGAGGGGGCTCCAACCTTAAAACAAAACCAATTCTCTGTGTGCCTTGTCAAGGGTGGGAGATGTCTGCAGATAGCAGTACAAAAGATCTGCCCTTCCTTTTCACAAGGAAAGAGAAGATTTCGTTTCATTAACTCCAGACTAAAGCGTAATTATCTCCCTATAGACCTTAATCACCAGCAGAAGGATAATAGAACAAAAAGCAGTTTCTACTTCAGTCATTAAAGTTTTTTTTGTTGTTATTCTTTTTTCCCTGCCTCGGACTTTAGATGTGCCATCAAATCATGCCAAAGTATCACAAGGGCACAAGCAAAGTCCTTTTTTCTAATATTGTCTCTTGCTAAATGTTAAAGTGGCCATGTCATCTACTTTAGATTTTGTTCATGAAATGGCTCCTTTGTTTGGGCGTGCCATCGTTGGCCTTTCTTTATCTGTCTGTTCAGCCTGTCGACTGATGGAGGCCACAGGAAGCAGAGGGCAGCATAACTGGCAGACCGACCTTTGATTCATACACACAGATCACTGAAGTGGAGAATTTCTATAATTGAGCATGCTTGAAATAAAATCAGGTTGAACACAAAAAGACCGTTTTGTAACCGTATATGCTGAAAATGACTAACATGGCTTGGAGCTGCTTGTGATACTATACCCCAAATGACAAATCCCTCAAGGACTACACAGAAGGTTTTCTAAGGGGAGAAAAATGGAAAACTTTGCCTAGATTTAATTAGCTTATGAGAAATAATTGCCATTAGCAAATCTCGTCAAATGGGGTTGAGGCATTTTAGCGGAGAAAAAAAAAAAAGTCTTATTTTTGGACGGCGAGGAGACAAAGGGTTTTCAAACAGGAACTGGCGGGCCATCAGCCATTTTAGTGCAGTGACACTGAGGTCGAGTTAATTAGACTATTGTCATTTTAATCAGGACAGCTCGGCGGCCATCACTTCCTGAAAAAGCCAGTGGACTTTAAACGGTTGAGGGATTTCTGTGTGCGTGTATATATATATGTATGTCCAAGTATGTGTGTGCGTGCGTGTGTGTGTTGAGCCTGAGGTGTCACCCAGCTATGGGTTATAGAGTATGTGCTGCTTCTCTCACATGCTTAGAACATTAATGAGCTGGAGACTCACCAAGGAAACAAAGGAGCCCGGAGGATCACCAGGGGAAACTACTCGCCTTTGCTCTAGTCATGTCTCTGTTCATTTGAAAATAATTTAAATATCAAATATTTGAAATAATTTGCTTCTACTTGGCCATCAGATTTTGAATAGAGTCTTTTATGTCTTGGTTATTAAGTTATTCGCTTGCATTACCATTTAAAACATAATTAATGCTACCATATTTTCAAGGTGCTTACCATTATGTTACAATAATGGTTGATTTTTTTTCACATTTTATGATTACGGCGGGAAGATTGGAATAAAAACTCAAACATAAATATGATTAATCCAAAGAGAGCTATAATCAAAGTCTCGGTTTAACTTCATCTGGGCTCACGACCTGAATTCACAGTCTCCTGCCTCTACTGAAGCAAAATAAATATCAATATATACTATGTATATGTAAACACAGGACAGACAGCAGTTAACCTGTTTCATTTCCATTCATCCGTTATGTGAACATGATCAAAAGTAAAGCAATTTACTGATTGATCTAGAACCACAGGGTTACATGCATGTCGTTACTGTTGACCTATCGAAAAGTGTTTGGATTAACATGTTTACAGTTAGCATGACGCTGCATCAGCTCAGTACACGCTGGCGCTTAGTGTGGTACGAAAACGATTAGCGTGACTAGAAATGTGTGAAATGTGGGTCAGCATATGTGTACCTGTGGCTACAGACACAGATCCGGTCACTCGGAGGTTGTGTTTTTGCCTTGTGTTTCCTTGTGTTTTTATTATCAGGATAACTCTAAAAGTCGAGGAGAACTGGTGATGTTCATGAATATCATCTGAATTCATAAAGACAGCAATATCCAACATGTGGCTAGGGGTATGTAGGTCAAAGACTCACATTATATTATGAAAGTCAAATATACACGAAATACATGTCTTGGGAGTAACGGCAACTGTTACGCATCCTCGTGGCTTTTGTTGATAAATGTTGGTTTGCTTGCAATTTTCTTCTGTGGTAAACTAACCCAAAACAAACACATAAACAGAATCTGAAATACAATGACAATTTAGTCCCAGATGCAGGGCAAAGGAACTACAGTTCTGGAAAGAGGTGTCAGTGATGCCCTGCCACTCAGCGGGGGTGATAGGAAGGCTCAATATAACGCAAAATATATTGGAAACATTTCCCTGGATATTTAAGGATTTGGGTGATAAAGGTAACCTGCTGACAAACGCTGGTGAACTTCAATTGCAGTCAGCCGTGGGTCACGAATGCCTTTGACGATAACCAAGCGTCTGAGCTCATAGACAGACACTGCAATAATTCATATTAAGCGATCTCGGGGGAGACTTATGCAATAAAAGGAATCGGTGCGGTCCTAGCATTTTTGACTCCATATTGCTTTTAACTATGTCTGTTTATGATTATATTAATAGTTCTGTAAGTTCATCATATTAAACATTAGTCATTAATTTTTCACATGGTGTTAATATTAATCTGATCAGAAATTATCTTCCTTCAATAATTCAACATGTGTATTAATAATTCAATAATGGAAATGTTCAACATCGTAGAAGGAGCAAAACTGAATTGGCATTGAATAACTTAATGTCAAAAATAAGCCAGAGAGGTTGCAATTTACAATCAATTTAGCTGAACATCGCAGCTAGTTAGATATATAAAATAAAATGATGGGACCACTTAAACTTTCCCATCTCACCTTAAATTAGTTTTTTAATCCACACTTAAGTAACCACTGGCCACAAGTTGTTGTATCCACTCGTGTACATGCAGAGATGAAGCAGACATGCAGTCTGTGAAGCCCCAGTTCCATTAAAAGCCGTGCACTGCCCGAGTTCCTCCGTAAGAGATTTACAGGGATTAGATGGTGAAATAAAGGCCTAATCTTTATTTGACAGGGAAGCCAATCTCTGGCTCAGTGGTCAACCCTTTGCGGTAGGCCCTAGACACTGCTTAACACCTTGGGCTTGGTTAAAACCACATTTAGAATGCATATTGTGTCTTGACTGAGGTCTCAATCCAATTATCATGCTAAAGAAGTAAAAACATTCAAAGTAATTTTTCCAAGTGAGCAGCGTTCACAGCCGCTACAGAGACTTCTACAAATTATGTCCTACGTCAGGTCACAGCCTTACCTGTGTATGAGTACATATTGCTGGCCGTTTCCTTTTGCAATTTATTTTTTGTCTCAGTTATGCCTGATTGAAAGTCCAACTCATTTCCATATGCAGTTTAATGGCAGACGGAGAAAGATATTTCAGGGAGATGCATAGTGGAGACTGATAAACTATTAATCACACTGCTGGACAGTGACACCAGCTAAATTTAAAGACAAAGCGGAAAAGTGTGAGGTACGAGCCTCCTTTTGCCATAAATTATTCATAACCGGGGGTTGTTATTAGATAGCATATTAAATTAGAAATCGCAGATTCCATCTAATTACAGTGTGTGTTGATAGTGGCTACAGATGTCACAGCTTAGACTGGCAATCCTTCACCATGTTTAACCCTGTCAGATATTGACCGGGGCTTCCTTCTGCCCTTCTGTCCCTCTTTCTCCCTCTGTCCCTGCTTGTCTGACCTACCGACTCAATCCCAAGATGAGGAAGGTTACAGTAGAGAGAGGAGGAGTGATACATGGGTTTTATGTATACTTCTGAAAGGTTATTAGAGCAGTACTTGGAGAAAATACCCAAAGGTGTGATGTTAACACCTGTAGTGGTGTTTTAGCATTAGCGGTGTGTAATATGAAGTCTTGACAACAGGTGATGATTAACAAAATAATAACGTACCTATAAAAATGCCCCAATGACATCTAAAAATGGAACTTGGCAGATTTTCCAAATTAAAATATTGTGATTTTTCAATTGCATGCAGGCGTAGTTTTGACACAGGGAGAAAAACTACATCTCGATGCCTATAAGGGGTTTTGATTTGGTCTTATTTCTCTCTAACCTGTGGATTTAATGGTGCATGTTCATATATCGCTGTGTATTATCTGTCTTTTTGTAAAGAAAAATGTTTCACAAAACAGTTGAAGTAGTTTGTTCAAGTCAATTAAACAAATGAGGGGAATCACATCAAAAACAATTTTCAAATAAAATTGATTGTGCTAAGACTGCTATAGTTAAGCTGTTTTTCCACCTTTTCAGTGTTAAAATCGTCATGCAACCCATTTTTGATTTCACAGATTTAAATTACTTTTTATGTGCTGCATCTCAGGAGGAACTTAAGTTTGTACAAATTGTTATTTTAAGGAAATCTATAGTGGAAGGAATGCCTTAAATGAAGGTGCGTCATGATGGTGTATAGAACAGCACATGCAAAAGCTTTCATGAGTACAATTGAAATATTTTTTGTCTTATTTGAATAAACATTACATTTTAATATTTTAAATTATCACTTCAAACTTGCATTTTCGGTATCATGCACCATAAAAAGAACACAGGATAGATTTGTTTCAATGAAACTAAAGTTCCAACAGTTATCATATATTTCCATATAACCGGCAGACAAAGGCTTTGTTTGTGTTCTTTAACCCTCGGCCTCTCTTTTCTCCCTCTATCTTTCCCCCCTCCCTTCCTTGTATCATGCACAGCTCATTGCAGCAAACAGCGTTGTATGCAAATACTAAAAGCCATAACACATTACATTGTTTGGTGTTAACATTTGAATATTAAAATGGAACATTTTAGATCTAGATATTTCCATTTCAATTTCCATACCACGCAAGCAGTTATGTTTTGCCACACAGCAGGTTGAGGACTTTTTGAGTATATCTGGATATGGAGCTTTCATTCAGTTGACTGCATTCTTGTTGTACATGTAACTGTTAACAACATAAGTTACATAAGTTAAATAAGTACCATGGGTGCTGTATGCAGCCTGTGTCGGAGCCACAGCTGGATACGTAGATCACCCACGTACACGCCACTTAACCAAATTGGCAAAGCTGATAAGCCATATTTACATAGCAGTGTTGCTGGGCATGATTACTATCAGTAAAACTTCCCCCCACGCTTTAATGGAAAGTTGGAATATAACTTAGTGTGGGTTATGGCTACCCTCTGGAAAATAGCTCAATTACACCCATGGATATAAACACTCATGTGGCTGCCATAGTGGTAAACAGATGTGGGGTGACAGTCCCTAGTATGTGATCAGTCAAGCAGCTGTTGCTGCACCTTCATTCATTCACTTGTTAAGATGATGGATTCCCATTTCCATCACAGCGCAACACAAGCCCACACTATTTGCTTATGGGCTTTTGGCAATGAGCGTTTGATACTGCTGAGAATATCATGATCATAGATCCTTTGTATGGCTAATGTTTGCTGCATTTTACTGCAACTGTCAAACCAAACAACCAGTTTGCGTTCAGTGAGGATCACAGAAAGGCTTAGTGTGGATTTAGTCCCTGTCGCTTTGAACATGTTGCTCTTTCATGCTAATACTAAGGATGGCACTAGATTACCCAGTTCTTTCCAGACCGATAAGGACAACATGACGGTTGAGAATATCATATGATTTTATTTTCTTCGCACACTGCACATTTGTACTCACACAGTGTACACAAGAGGACACCCCCTTTGGCTGTTGTCTCTTTGGGATGATACCTTTCATATGGCTGATATGAGGCCCTTTGAATGCAGAGTGTACATATGATCAGAGCTCATGCAAGAACCCCAGATGACAAAGTGACTAAGAGAGTCAGAGCAGCCTACGAACAGGCCTGTCCTCTTCCAGACAGGAAGCTGGGAGCAGCAGAGGCGCTGCCTTGTCTCATCTGCCAACAGCAGTCACTCCCTCCCTCCCTCATCACAGCAGCCGTGTCTGATGGTGTGCACTACTCCATGTTGGATGGCTGTTTTGATTTCAGCCTGTGTGACACATCTGTTGCTTGTCACATTGTGTTGTGCCTGTCTGCAAGTTAAGTGCGACCCAAGCAAATGTGCTTCTCATCCCTCTGTCCATGTTTACAGACTTGGCTTGTGCTCACAAACAGGGCAATGTGGTAGACATCATGCGGAGGGTCGGGAGGCCTTACAACAAATGATATGCACCTCTGCAGCCGGTGTCACAAGCCATCAATCCTCATCGCATGTTGAAAATGGATGTGTTCAGTGGCAGTGAATTGGACAAAGTGCTCTGTATTAAAAAATGCATTATCTGCTGTAAGATCCTGTGTGAAATTTCAAGTGGAAGTAATTGTGATGTTGATTGTATATAACATAAAAGGAAAAAGGTATGATCCTGGTCACTTCATCATTTTCAAGAACTTTCCATCACTGTACATTACCTAGTGAAAATCAATTTCTTTCTTCCCACGTCTAATTCAGAAAATTTGCTACTGCTGTAAATCAAATTCCTGTGAAGGGCGCATTCCTCACAATAGCTCTTTGAGCTTTTAAAGTACTTTGTAAGAGCAAAATCAAACTGCCAAAATCAAAGATATTCTATGCAAGACTCACACTGTCAGCTTAAATACATGAGCAATGACCACAGCTAATTGGATCCATCCAATCCAGCCATCTATGAAGTACACATGCCATATCAGCGAAAACCAAACGACATTGTTTCACTCTGTGTAAGGCAAGACCAGCTTTAAGAGCTGGAAAGGTATTTATTAATGGGATGCTACAGAGGCTTGGGGAGGGGTGCATTTACAAGTGCTTCATTTCTGTGTCCTTGTCTTTCCAATCAATATTCAAAAGTGCCTTGTAATTACACATTTAAGATTCATTTTCATGCAAAGTGCCCTTGTGTCCATAAATTGCAGTCTGTTAATAATTTCTGTGTGTGAGAAGTTTTATTTGGCTTGATCTGCTCTCAGCTATTTTTGTGGTTTGAATAACAAAATCTTTTTTTTTTTCATCCTAAATACAGATTTTTTTAAAAAGAAAGAAAAAAGGAAATGTGGGAAAAAAACAAGGTTTTGTTTAAATGAATAATTTGCATGAGTGTCAATTGCTAGCCTGTTATGTAAATGACATCCCTCTTAAGAGGCTGGGGGATTTTTTTAGATAGCTCATTTACATTGTCAAATGACACAACACTCAAATTTTCCATTCATTATCAAACTCTTTTGTGAGAACACTAACCTGAAGACACTCAGCTCCTCACGGCATCGCAATGATGCTGTACCACATGATCAAGCAGCATGACCGTCATTTTAACCGGCCATGTCAGACAACACACAGTGTCGCTGGAACGGCAGGGAAGCGCAACACTGCTACGAGGCTCTAATATATTCAAAAAGTGTTCATTTACTTAAGGCTTGCATCCAACGATCAGACTGGCCTTCATTAGCCTCAATCTGACACGGATGTGAACAACATGTTAGCTTGCCACATGAAGGCTGCCCCTCCTCCCCCCGAAGCCAAAACACCCCCCTCCCTTCTCTGAGACCTGCACAGCAAATTCCTCTGGAAATATCACAGGTTGTTAGCATTCCTAAGAGAATTTTACATGGGTATACACAGAGGCATTAATTAGACACACCATTTGATCATTCAGCAGCTGGGTTTTATTAAAAAATATGGGTTCACATCACCCAACGGTCACCCTCAGCTTAGGCTGAAAGAAAGTGCACAGGGACACAGAGAGTCTATGAACCAATAACGGGATGGATTCAGAATCTCATATGTATGACATATCGTATGTAGGGCCTTTGGATGAGAAAGCTGCACATCAGCAAAGAAGCATTGAAATACTGGATTACGGCAAAAAACCTGAATGTTCTTGAGTCCAAAAACTAAAGGTTATTGACCAATTTGTATGGAACTCGATGGAAAGAAACATCATCCAGGTAAACTATTTGGCTAGAGGGGTTTAATGACAGACAATAATGACAACCAATATCAACGGGTGCAACTCGGTCTTGATCTGTAGAAAGATCTAGATCTGGTGGACATATATGATTGGAAAGGAGACAAAATAATGTGTGGCGGTGACAGATTCAGAACGATCCAGATGTTCATTATAATTATAGTCATTACTTTATCTTTAGGCCGGGATATCACTAGAACAAAACTCAATTGTCTTGGCTTGCTCGGCCTGGGGGGAGGTATGCATTCTAGTATTATACTTTTTGGACAGCTTACCAGAAAAATAATTGAGATTTCTTTTCTGACAGATGGCTTTCAATGGAGAGTTTTACCATCCCACAGTGGTCTCTTTCAGATCCTTGTCCTATTCTGCGTCGGAGGTGAATAGAATAGAATACTTAACATAGCTCAAGTTGTATTCTGTACTTGAAATTTAGGATGTGGTTCACTGTAGATCTGTATTGATCTGAAACGAGCTGTAGAGGTGTAAACTATATCTAACCCAAGGTCAACAGGACTATACAACAAACAGAAGGTTTAAGGTGTCTTCCCTGTGTGAAGGTTAGTCATGTTTTGTGTATACACTACACCCCAGGCTTAGAAATTGTTTTGCAGAGGATCTGCCCGGGGTCATCGTTTGTTTTTGACGTGTTTATACACCACACAAAGAGTAATGACTTCTAGGATAGTGAAGGGAGGCAGACATGATCCGGCAGACTATCTGTGATTTTATGTACTTTTCAGGTTCACAGTCACCTTACCTGACGGTGTTATTGTCAAAATGTTCAGCATCATTCAAAGTGATATAATATGTAACAGCATAGAGAACTGAGGAATCAGTTACCACACAAAACACTGCTTATCAATTGGACATTCACATAATTTTACCAACTTGTCGGACAACTTTTTTTATATAATCCTGTTCTTGCACACACAATCCAAGTTTGTGCATGGATGTCTGTCTAAAAACTCAACATACGAAGAGCTTCTTTCAGGGCTGGTGAGCCAGCTTCGTAGAGACACTGTGTGTGTGTGTGTGTGTGTGTGTGTTCTGTTGTCAACTGACATGCATGAGAAGTCCCACTTACTTTGATCTTTTGCTCCACAGGATGTCACCACTGGAGTCTCCTGGATGGACAGGCAGGGGAGCTAGGTAGAAAGGGAGGAGAGATGAAGAGGAGGGGAGGAAGGAAGGGGCACTGGGGGAGGGTACAAGGTGGTGGGAAAAAAAGAGAAACAGTGGAAATTATTTGAAACGTGAAGGTGAAAACATATGCATAGCATATTGTTTCCACAACGACTCTACTTGTGTAGTTAGGTGAGAACACATTGTTTGGGAGTGTATGAGTTTGTGTTTGTGTCTGTGAGCACCACCAAAAGGAGTTTGAGAGCAGAAGTGGAAGGACACAAGATCGCTTTCAAACTATTTTTCATTAAGGCAGAATTAAGTAGGTTTTGTAGCCCCCCGTTTAATATCTGTGGATACATATTCAGCATCTCAGACGAGACCTCCCTTGATTAAACAAATAATGATGCATTCTCAAAACTGTAATTGAGTTTAAATTGATTTGAGCATTGCTCTAATTGCATTTAAACACTGTTCCTCCCTAACCTTAGATCAAGAGCTTTTTAATTATTAGCTTCTGAAGACTGAGTCCCTACGGTGTTGATGGCAAAATAAAAATAGTGTTTTACAGCACGTTGTAAAGGTTGCTTTAAATGCTGTATAAATTAGGCTCTAACAGAGCAAGCTGTGAGAGCACCAAAGCTTTCTGACACAGCTTGTTCAGGGCCAATCAGACATGCTCTGTCATTCAGCCCCTGTCCACTCTGCCCCTTAACTCCTTCCCTCCGTTTTCAAACACAGAGGGAAGAAACTGCAAAATGTGTTTCCTGAAAGGGAGGAGAGGTGGAAAAAGCCCATCCTGCCCCTAGAATCACCGCCACCCCACCAGAGCCGCCGCCACTGGCCTTTCTGCAGAGGCAGCAAAATTTCCCCGAGAGGGGAGCGTCTGCCAACTCAAACAGGGCTCGTTCTCCCCTCTGTGCGCCGCCAGCCGCCCATGTGAGCCTGCGCTGGGCTTCCTGAGGGCTCGCTGCAGCTGGAGCATTGTGAATAAAGGTAACAGCAATGTCACAGCTACTGTAAACTTACTAGGCCGCTCCTGTCAGCAGGACATTCCCAATCAAAGCAGAAACAACCCCACCTAAAACACAACACATTGTTTTTTTCCACTAGCCCCGAGTCCAAACTTCCCGCAAATCACAAAGAGAGCACACAGGCGAGAGGGCAACCGCTGTTCCCTGATCTTGCCAAACAAAATGCCAAGAGACCGGGAGTGACATTCAGCTCCAGGGTTTAAAAATATGAGCAATTTGAAAATGATTAGAGTCTTATTTTATTGTTCAGCGCCTGACACAGGAGAGGAAACCAGAACAATCAAGCAGGCTGACTTTTTTTCTGCTGAATTTAGAAACACTAATTAGTTTTGCTCTCGTAAAGCCAACCTGAAAACGACCAATTAGAAAGTGAAAATGAGATGTGCAGAGGAAACAAGAGCTTGTCGTTCTCACAGTCATGTGAGAACGTATTGTCATGACTTTCTCACACACTCACACACACACACACACACACACACAAACAGGGTGGGCATCGTAGTGCCCACTGAACTAAAGTGAACTGAACTGAAGTCGCCTAGAAACCCTAATCAGTTAATGCCAATTAAGTCAAATAACCATTTCATTTAAAAATCAAACTA
>OMNV01000342.1:131770-142015 GCA_900303265.1 Brotula barbata | reverse complement strand
CCCGCCTCTGAACTGTTTCCATTGGTCAAAATCTGTCTTTGTACCATGATAGTTTCCTGGCCACTCGCACAGTAATTTTATATAATTTTTTATTCAAAATTTTTAAATATAATTCCATGAGATTTCAATGAAATTTGATTAGAACTTATAATGAAAATAAAATAATAAAGAATTATAAAATGTATTTAAATTCATTTATTTATTTGATTAATAAGAGAAATATTTAAAAAAAAAGATTTTATGAACATAAATACATAAATGAATACTACTTTCCATAAGGTAAGTATGAATGAATGAACACGACACTTATTTATTAGAGGGAAAGTTGGAAGAAAAGGTGCAGAATACATCATCATCAGGACACTTTGTTGCATGATCTCACAGCAAGTTCACTCACTGCATGTTAGAAATACTGTAGGTGTAACAGCTGCACCACGGTTAACGTTTTGGTAAAAGCACTGCTGTTTTTAAAAGTTGAAGGAGGAGTCAGTCCCACACGGTCCCACTCCATTATATCCATGACCAAACTACAATGTGAATGTGTACCTTGAAAGTGTCGCTTTCTGACTCGACCTTAAATGAAACACACTGTGCAAGCCCAATAACCCTAAGAGGAAGAACATGGCTTTGTTGGGATTAAACTGTAAATGGACACATTTGTGTTTCTTTTGGACTGTTCTTTGTAATCATATTTTTACTTCATTAATGCACTTTGCTGACCTTTTCTCAAATATCACGTTTGGAATATTTGACACTCTTTCCAAGCAGTTTGACGTCGTCATTTGTATCTTAAGTGTAAGTGACTTTGAAAAGTTGAAAAATGCAAATGTACAGTATGCAAATATATGTTATAAAATGTGAAATGAGAGCTCAACTGTGTGTGTTTAAGCTTCACCTCACAACTGGGATATAGAAGAAAAACCATGTATCCAGATTGGGTCACGTTTGATCGATTCTATTGATTCACCACAGGTTCTCCTTACAACTACAACAACAATGCAGCATGACTGTCGAATAGAAAAAAAGGAAACAGGCACGGGCAGAAATTTTATATTTCACTAGATGCTGTGAACAATTCCACAATGGTTTCTATTTCAAATGTTCCTGAATGTGATCCTCTTACTGTTGACTCTGTCTTCTTTGTGATGCCTAAGACAGGCGGAGTCATTACCTGATGCTTTGGCTGAGGTAAACACAGCCAGCCTGCACTTCAAATATTTGTCAAGCCATAACCCCCATCCTCAATTCCATGCTATGTACACATAGAACATGAATGTCTACAACTGAGTCCTTCTGTTATTAGACAGATTGTGTAATCATGGAAACAATATCCATTGCTTCTCCTTTAAAGAGGACATCGCTGATAAATGTGTTTATTATGATACGCGACTTTCAGGCATCATTTGGCTGGGCAGTTACCACAGTTTGTAGTGGTACCCGTGGTAGACATACACCTGTGAACAACTCCTGGGATTAAAGTGCCATTTGTTATTCAATACTTCACACTAAACAGGGCCATTATTGATTTCCCCAGTGTGATTCATTCAGGTCTTATTAAAACAACACCATCATTTACTCTGATACCACTGGGCCCTCCAAAGCAGTACAGCTACACAGAAATCACAGCAGGAGACCTGTGTTAATGGCTATAACTGCTGTTTCATGTTTGTTAGTTTTGAAATCTTATAACATTATTATCAAACATCAAGAGTGATATAGAAGCGGTCAATATTCTTAAAAGGGGGGTTTATACTGATTTCCATATTTTTATTTCAATTCTGGGGTCTGTTTTGGAATATTTGATCATTGATGAGCGAAAATCCCTCCCACTTGTACTCTCCCTGCACACTGAGTGAAAACAGGCCATCATACTTGGGTTAGCAGCCACCACTGACTGTTAAACACGGATGCTTGCCACTAACCTCTCAGTTTGTGGTTTGTATATATCCATGTACATTTTGAGGTAAAGTCATGTGTTCCACCTTGACCCTAAACATC
This sequence comes from Brotula barbata, assembly GCA_900303265.1. Taxonomy (NCBI): domain Eukaryota; kingdom Metazoa; phylum Chordata; class Actinopteri; order Ophidiiformes; family Ophidiidae; genus Brotula; species Brotula barbata. Next base: position 140,017 of record OMNV01000342.1, on the reverse strand, counting down.
AAACTTATACTTTGAGGGCAGTTCAGCATCTAAGGGGCGAAGGATTCCCAGAAGTCACGTTCAACATGTTCTCCCTGTGAGAATGAGAGACAGTATCAAAAAGCAATGAAACCTCTGAGGCTACTCGCCATTTCTAGCATTAGAAGAGATACAGAGGAGAAAATGTTAGTGTTTCATTGAAATTCATGGATTACCCTATTTACTCTCTGAAAATTTGCATGCCAATCCAGCTGTACTGGACTTTGTGAATATAAATTTATGTATGTAATAATGCCACATAAATATAAATGCGTGTACTCCTAAAACGTGTGCGGTAAAACCCAGATATGCTGTGGGAGTCTGGAGAGAAAAGTAACCACAGCTCTTCAATCTACAATTGACTTTTCAGGGAAAAGGTCCAGTTATTTCCGTGCGCTCATGGATTTGTCACTATGATGCCTGCACAGGGTTTGTGAAAGTCTAGACATCTTAATTACAGATCAGAAGCTTACAGCCTACACAAAAGGCTCTAATGCATTCTTTCAACAGCAATTTGAGGTTTGACATCCGGCACAATTTCGAGACAAAACTCGCAATTCATGTGAAGCAGCAATGTTGCTCTTAAAACATCCCGTGTTGCCTTGCCAGGGTCGTCTCATTTGTTCAGAGAAATAGAAGAAAAAATTGTTACATTTTACATTTTACAAAGTACACTCCACGGCAATCCAACGCAGTTTGTAATCTTCTTTTCAGCATAAGAAGGACTTTTATAAGGAGCACACGAGGTACAGAAACAGCAGAACAAAGCAGCTGTTTGTTACTGGCTTTGGTGTGTTTGTGATCTAAGCAGCCGTTGTCGTCAATGGCGTTGTTCTTGTCGTCACTGGAATATGGTATTGTATTATTGGCACAGTCAAAGTGAGCGGGCACAAATAATTAAGGGGCTTATCAAGTAGTGAAAGCGTTGACCTCACCACGGAGGCGACTGATAGGAGAGTAAATGAACTGAGAGGGAGAAGGAGGTGGAAATTCACAGCAACGTACTGAAACAATGGATCAGCTCAAATATATTTTATTTATCCATCCACCCATTCTGTATACCGCTGTTTATAGAGTTACATATTTCATGTACATCTAACATATTTTACATTTATGCAGTACTAGCAGGGTACCCAAAGATACTTAATTAGCCAAAAACAATGTAAGAAGAAGACAAATTAAAACATAATACAGCATCATTGTCCACTCATTAACATTAACTGCGCACCGACAACACGGCCCTGCGGCGTGATAAACCTGATTACACACATCATCTTACAATCTTTGGCTATGGCTAATATTCAGTCAAATGTGTTACAAGTGGGGAAATTAAAATGATGTGTTTGTCAGCTGCAGAAGAACAGATTTATCACAGAAAACAAAAGTGTAGCAGCTCTTCTTATGAATTAGTCAAAGCTTATTAGGAAAATCAATCTACCGACCAGTTGACACAGTCATTATCAATGCCGTGACGAGGCTTCATTAGCAAGTCCACTCAGTGTATGGACACACTGATTCAGAAAAACCTTACACGCCAATCAGTGTGTTTTTTTAGCAACTTGATCTTGGTTGCCGCTACTCTTGATAACCGATGGCGAGGATTTATTTAATTAGCATTGTTGCCTGGCAACAAGCAACCCAGATGCTTTAGTGCAGGTTTTGTGCATAATACGAAGGCCAGAATAACACAGGGCACAAGTGTGATGAATCCAGCATAAATGGTGTTAATGTCGGTGTCTGAGTGAGAAGTTTCTTTTCTTTTTGTTCTGTTTTTCAGTGAATCTTCTCCTGCTTACACAAAAATATTTTAATGCACAAGGCCAGAAAAAAACCGGATGTGGATATATGGATGGATCTATTTACTATCAACAATACAGCAAAACTCTTTGCATTCTGCTAAATCAGCATCTTTTCTTTCATTATGAAGTAGAGACAGCGTGAGTGCTGTGAATGAGGACCAAACCCTCGACAGGGTGTTCTTGTACTGTGTATTTGTGAATGTGTGTGTCATTGTTGCTGGCAGGTCATCTTGACTTGCAGGGAAGTACATGACAGTGTTAGTGTTAGCGAAGTTTTGACAATCATGTGGCAGCACGGTGGCTTGGTTCTTAGCACCGGTGCCTCACAGCAAGAGGGTTGGGAGTTAGATTCCTGGGGGGGGATTTGACCTCCACACCTCTCTGTGTGGAGTTTGCATGTTCTCCCCATGTCTGCTTGGGTTTCCTCTGGGTACTCCTGTTTCTCCCACCCACAGAAACATGTGTGTAAGGCTAATCACTCCTTCCATTGCCCTTGACCACGGCACTAAGTGGAAGATCTGGCATGATCCAGATCCAGTCGTAAGTGTGTTTGTTTGCATCTACATTTGATTGCTGCCCAAGTATGAATGGGTTAAATACAGGGAATTAATTTCCCCTCAAGACCCTGTCTTCTTCATACGAAGGTGCTGTCGAAAAGCTTTGTTCTCCTGATCAACCTTTCATCTTTGAGACAGCACATATCCTGTAGCGTTAAAAGTTCTCACTCTAAGGCTTCACTGCAGAGTTTTGTCTCCAGATTCCGCAGTAAGTCCCTGTTTGATCTCTGGGTTTACATTAGAACAGATAAAAACCCCACAAGGATCCTCGTGACAGAACATTTGCCGGTGCTCCGTTTTGTGAGATGTTTTTCCACCGTGCTGTTGGCTTGGTAATATGAATGTAAGCACAACATGGAACCATTATCATCAAAATCACTGAACTGATGAAGCAAGATGGAAAAATCAATACCAGATGACAGGTTATATCTGCTATAAATGGACCGCACGTAGCGTCTCACCTCATGCACATTCATGGGAGATATAATGCTGATCAGCCTGTTCTTGTGTTCATGTAGAGCTTTATTCTGACAGTACGTTAATATGCAGAAACAGATGGAGTGACTTCCTCTGCTGCTCAGTGTGTGTCAGACTAGTTCACACTTATGTTTCTTTATGCCCTAACCCTCATGAAAAGTTTACTCTGTACTGACAAACCTGGTACTTGGTATGTGTGTGTGTGTGTGTGTGTGTGTGTCTAACTAGGGCTACATTTACATCACCAACTGAATCTGATTCTTTTCATATCAGGTCTAGGCAATTTTCAGTACCTAACCTAACCTGGATCTGATCTGTGTCCACGCAGCCTCATTGTGAGGACGGATCTGATTTTTGGTGTTTTTATATTAAAAAAATAAATATGTCTTGCTCTTCATTGTACAGGGCCTGACTGTGACATAAGATTAATCATTGTCATTCATATGTAGATGCAAGCAGGGAGTATTACGTGCACATGAAACACCACATGTACTGTAACTCTCTTCCAGAATATTAATCTGTGGCCATATGTTACCTAATTTGCAAGTGGATTTTCCACAAAAAACGTGGGTGTCTGTAAAGTGGTGAATGAGTGTGTGAAAGAGGATGACAGACAGTGAGAAATGTAGTGAGGGCGAACAATTACCTTTGCTGGTGACTGGCAACCAGCAAATATCCCCATAGCAACCCCCTCCTCTCTTCTCAGAGTAATCATGATGATGGTGAAAGCACGAATAGCAGAAACTCAAAAACTGTAAGACGTGTCACGTCTTAACACAGGACAATTTAAATGCTGTTCCTCTGTGTTCGCCTCTCGCTACACATTCGTCATTGGACACAGATTTACAGGACATTCTTCGTCTTCCAAGGGCAGAATTCACTAAAGTCCCCGATTTAATGAATCAGAATGATGAGAAAAACCACAGCAGGACCAAATCTGAGTTTTCCCCCCATGTGTCAGAGACGTTCGGGTGAGAGAGCCTCATCCTTCTGGGAAGTCTGTCTTAGCCCGGGGTGGGTTCTGCTCTTTGGGAGCCATGCAGGGTTTGTGTCAGGTGGTCATTCAAGAAATGAGGACAAAGCCTGCAGCGACCAGGAGGTCCACAGGTCTCAGTGCAAGACGGCATGTTCCAGGGAATGATTTCATTAACCACAGCTTCAGTAGATTGGATTATTTCAGCAGATTAATGAGGAGAAATATGCCCATCTGTCATTTAAACTTACTAGGAGCTACTCAGCGGTTTAAGATTTGCCTATATCATATTGTTTAATTTACAAATGATCCCTACGCGATTTAATGTTAATAAATGTACAATACATGATCGTGGCTAGATTTAATAAAGCCGTTGACAGTGATTCACTACACAGGATGAAATTAAAACATCAAATTGAATATGCTACAAAAGGCTGAACATTTCACAATCATCTTTTATGCCCAGCCAACTGACATTTTAACCTGAACATGACTGTAATTTCTAATTTGGTTGAGAGGCTCAGACATTTAGCAAACAAGGTACTTAACTACTTTGACATTTCATTTTCAAAATTTTTCTACTTGAGCAAAAACATTAACAGGCATGAATGGATGCCTCTCATTTCATTTCCATTTAATTGACCTAACCTTTATATTAAAAATATAATATGATATAATAGGTTGTTCAATAATGCAGCATCCTCACTTATAGTCTCATTAATGCACACCTACTGAAACATGCAAACACACAGTGCATTTCATAAAAGTACTCCAAAGACAGTGGAAAATAAAATGTGGATTTCATATACAAAAACCTGCACGTAGTCACTCTCTGTTCTGACAATAGGGGGCAGTAGTGTTCCATGTGAAACTCTTCTTGACCATGTTGTTGCTCTTTATTGGCCATCTCCTACATATTCTTCTTGATTCTTCTATAGCATGAGGTTATCTTGAGACAGGCCAACCCAATGATGAGTCAGAATTTAGGTGCTCTGTCTGTTCCTTACAGTTTAAAAACATCGCACAGAGCAGCTGTCACATGAGACTGACACGTTTTTCCCCACAGTCTCGATCAAAATGTCACTCTCAGACAATTTAAAGCAATTTTGGGCTGACCTCTTTATGTCATAGACTAACCCAACCCAGCTAGCATTTTATTACTTTACAGAAAACCTGGGAAATGCACAACTTTGAAATATGAATGTGTTTTTCTTTGTGTGTGTGAAAGTGTCTTCTTGGATGTAAGATGTTTTCACTGGAGAGTGATGGAGTTCCTCCTTTACAGGTTAGCATTTTTAATAGAGTTAAGAAGAGAAGGTAAGATTAATGATCTTTTTAAATGTGTTTTCAGGTCTACCTTTGTAGGAATTGCCCTCCATGTTTTATTGGATTAGAAAAAAAAAATCTTCCAAAGGTTAATTAAACCTGGCAGAAAGTCACTCAATACATAACATGATGACATACAGAACGTTTTTATTAAAATAGCATTCAATCTAATTTTGAACTGATATTAAAGATATGTAGAGAACTGGATGAGAGGTGTACCTGGTGCACCTCATTTATTGCTCATTTATTACTTGCTGGTCATATCAATAGCGCTCTTTGTGCAGTAGCCACAAGTGAAATCTGTAAACATGTACCTAGATGCAAAAAACATCAAACTTGTATAACTGCTCCCTTTTTTACAAGGCTACACAGACCTCTCATACAATTTCACTGATATTAAATTAATTTGTGCCGTACAATCAGGATTGCACCTCTTTTAAATGAAACACAATGGATAATCGACAGTTAATAGCTGCAGTACATCAGGGCTACCTGCTAATGGCTAAATGAAAGCTCTGATTAGTGACATCAATAGAGGGACTAATGAGCACTGCGGGTGCTTTCTGATCTGCGGTCCTCCACAGATCAATATCACCACAGACAGCACACATTTTAATTACAAGGAAGAAAAGGTGGGAAAGTCATCGATCGCAAATATACGGTCACTGATTTGTCAAATCACATTTGGCCTATTTGGCAAATTCCAAAACTGATATGAAACAGCACTGCTTTCTAGTTCCAAGCAAATAACCAATAATAATCAATCCACATTGAATCATCATATTTGGAACTAACTGCAGCTGTCACTTACTTCTCCTGTGATGTCACAGCAGTTTTGTATATACCTGCTGCAGATCCTTGAATGTTATTAATGTTGATGTGATTTCCATGATTGATATTTTCCAAATCAAGCTATTCAACAAAGAATTCTCACTTGAGACATTGCCAACAAAATTAGAAATTCATTCTAACAAAATGGTCCACAGGAGGAAGAAGGATTTTGACATGAATACTTAATGTTTAACATACTGATGTGTAATTATCCCATCCAAATTTTATACTGTATCATCCCAAATTTAGGATTAATGGGATTGATTTGACAAAAAATCTATAAAAACAACAAAGCTAAAGTAAATAAGAATTAACAAAACTCTGACTGGTCTGTAATGTAACACTCGAGCCATAATCCACTGTGCTGTAATGTGTATGGAGTTCTAACCCCATCTACAGGACACAGCAGGGTGACTCATCATTACAAGGAGTCCGTCTGTGATCGCCAAAGGCATTTACACATACCGTTGTTTGAAACCCCAGGAAATGTCCTTGGTAGTGCTGAAAGTCTGCAAATTGTGGAATTTGCAAAAGATCAGAATGACGCAGATAACGAGAGAGAAAGTGCACACTGACACCGACCCAGCATGCAGCTCATCAATCAAGCGGCAGAAATGAATGCTGCACAGCACAGGAGCGTATAAAATGATCAGTGCTGATTTAAGACTTCACGGCTCGGGGGCGGAGGGGGACTCACTTGTGTTCTTCGATTTGAAAACGTAGACTGATTTAAGGAAATTCTTTATTGTTGGGGAGAGAGCAGAGTCCGCAGCGAGGTTGAGCGGGGTCGCACCTCAGTGCCAGAAACACCTCCTGGATGCCAATGGACTTGTTTTTAGAAGAGGAGCTCTACTAAAACTGGAACATGGAGAACTTTGGTGGCTAATGTGCCAAAAATTCAGCACCATGTAATAAATTATAAATGGGAGAGCGCAACCAAAAATGTGAACCCCGTTGACTCAACGAGAGTTTCGATGTTTACATTATTTTCGTAAAGTTCTAATGCTGCAGGCTCCTCTTTAAATCTTATGGAGTTGGCAGAATGTTGTTTTTTTTGTTCCATTTTAACAATGGGCAGACATTTACTGATGTCTCTCTCTACCTCTCCATTGAAGACAAACCTCTGTGTGGTTGCTGTTGGAGTGCCCTCTATGTTTAATGATCTCTTTACTGCCACTGCAGCCTCTCTCTCTTATGCTTTCCTCCTCTGGTTCTCTTTTAATCCTCAATTTACCAGCATTCTCCAGGCTCCAGTCTCCAGGCTCCAGGCTCCAGTTCTCTTATTATTTGCAAACATTCCATGCTTTACTGTGTCTCGTATAAAAACATGCACAATGGCTCTGGTTCCATATTCTTTGACTGATTCGTGTCACTACCAAGGTCCAACTTAATTGGCTGGATACTTTGTACTCTTTGTAATAATTTGTCCAGTGCTATTGTGCTGTTGATGTGCTGTTACACTGGTGTTTTTCTTTCCATGTGAGAGAAACTTCTTCCATTTGCAAGAGATGTTAATTCCATTCGCTTGAGAAAAGTCTTCCATTTGTGCAATGTACTTGATGCTCTCCTATTTTCTACATATACAGCCTATTTTTATATGTACAGTGTAACAACAACAACAACAATATCATTATTATTGTTACTATCATTACATAGAGACAAATTCAATGAACATGAGAAATCTAAGCTTCAGCAAAGAATGTTGATATTTTTAAACGCAAACACGAGACCTACCTTTTTAGCCTGCATGTTTTTCTAATTGAATTTGATTAGTTCTATTCATTTTATCATTTATTTATTAATTTTAGTATGTGCCACTATGATACCCCAATTAATATTCTACTTTTTACTCCAGGTTTTACTCATATCAATAAATCTTTTTGTATCTTGCGATGTTTTTCACACTTCACTTTGCTATTATTGCCTTGGTTTGCTATTTCAAAATGTTTAAATTTTTACCTCCAGTGTGAATGAATGTGACCTATGGTACCATTTCCTCAGTGGCTCAGTTCCTGTTTTTATTGAATCCCTATTGCATTTTTGTGTGGATGGGGTAAGAGGGGTATAGGTGTGTGGGTGAGTGTGTGTGTGAGTGGGGTTAATTACTGTCATTAATTATGTCAAGCACTTTGTTTTACATTTGTTTGTGTGAATAGTGCTATACAAATAAAGTCTGATTGATCGATACAATGATTCCATAAAATTAATGGCTTTTTCTTTGATACAACACAAATCATTGAGGGACACTGCACTTATACTTATACTA
>OMNV01000342.1:119210-131750 GCA_900303265.1 Brotula barbata | reverse complement strand
TGAACTTATACTTATACTACAAGTACTAACTGTATGCCTGCATGTGTATTTAATTATTATTATTATTATTATTATTATTATTATTATTATTATTATTATTATTATCATCATCATCATCATCATCATCATCATCATCATCATGGCCGTTCAGTGGCTCAGTGTGTGTTTGGAAGTGATGAATCACTGATGTCACAGCCAACATGTCAGCCTTGTAGAGGGGGTTTATGTTTGATCAATAGAACTCTGTTGTGAAGCCTGTGTGGTTTGGGAGGGAGGAGGCTAAATTCAGACAGTATTTTTCTGTGTCAAGTTGGATCACCTCAGAACATGTATTGGCTGAAAGATGAGCAGTTCATAAGTATTTCCACTGATTGTTGATGTTTATGCGTTTGGCTAAGCAGAGCTCACGTGAGAGGACTTTTCTCTCTTTTTTTGCCAGGCGACGTTAACCTAAGGGAAGAGTCATCTGAAGCGGAGCCTCATCTCATAGCACCGCAAAGTTATGCTCGTGTGCAGGGGGTGGAAACAAATGAAGGGCTTCCCATGTGAAAGTGGTTGCTTGCGGACCAGAAAGCGCCCTCGTCCTAATTAGCGGGAATGACTTACGCCTGGAAAAGCTGAGCTCAGACGGGCAGGCAGGCTGTGTGAGATGGAGCAGGAGCAGCGGCCACGCAGCAGCCAGGAAGGAACCGTTTCAACGCCGAGGCCATCGACCTGCCAGCCAGCGGGACTGGGCTCTCCTCAGCTCCTAAACCGAAGGAGCAATGATCAGAGGCAACTGGGGGTGTGTGGTTTTAAAGGGAAAGACTGGCAGAGCTAATGAAGTCTGGCGTGGGAACATTAATGGTTGTGATGGAGTTAACAGCAGCTTGTGTGAGAAAGTTAAAGACGACTGGGTCACCGTCGGGTCACATCAACCATCGGGGACTCCCACTAAACCCGGTAGCTGGCGGGCCTCGGAGCTAAAGTCTGGAGATGATGTAAGACCAACAAAGCAACAAAGACTGGTCTGTGCCACACGGAGCCTCGCAGTGCCCTCCATGTGCACTTCATGTGGCTCTCAGGAAAAATAATATCTCAGTGCAGAAACTTTTCAGTGAATTTCCAAGTACAGAACAAAACAGTGATGATGAAGACACGTTAGGCGGCAGAGCGTTCACCATCCGAGGCCAGGGATGTGGCATTATGTCATAGTATGTCCCCAAGTGTCTGACCAAAACAAAAACAAACAAACCAAGCCTCCTCGTTCACTGTCCTCCTCTCTTAGAGCCATGAGTGTTGACTGTTACCTCCGGCTCTGCTGTGTGGGGTTTTTGTCACCCTTTGTATGAAAGCACAAAATGCATTTCTGCACCATTATGGCAGGGAGTCAGCCTGGTAGAGAACTCAAACCTTAGGGCACAATTTTGCAATGGCACCTCCATCTGGGCCGCAGTGTGGATCAGGATGAAGAAACGACTTTAATCATGAACATGAGCTCATTCTTAACGCTCATTGCTGCATTTTATTATTACAAATTGTTGCTGTCAACAATTTGTTACTATAATAAACTAACAATGGCTTATTGTTACAGCGTACACTGTGTTGCAAATGAATCTGAATGAATTTTCTCTCTGATGGCAGTTTGACTGATGCATTGCAGCACAGACAGGGGCTCCTGCAGAACCCACAGAGGAAAAAAAACAACAAATTAATCTATTTTAGGTGACAACACTGAATGGAAATCTGACCACAGGTCTTGTGGGGTTGTGTTTGTAGCCGAGAGCTCTACATGGGATCAACAAGCCTTTGTCTGTTCATTTTCAGCTTGCAGCAGGCACACAAATCAGAGAAAAAGTAGAATCAACAGCGAATTGTGAAAAGACACATCGCACGTGGGACGGTCACGGCGTCGCTGCAGCGTGGAGTGTGAATGGTGCATCCTCTTAACATGGGAGCTGCAGTTACGCTGCGAGTGTTCAAGCTCTTGTGAGTTAGATAATTGCACTTCCTCGATTGACGTTAAATCTGACTATTACCGTCCTCAATCTGATTCAATGCCAATCAATAAAGAACTTTCAAAATAAGAGTTAAGATGACTTTTTTCCTTTTCAAAATCATGTTGACCGCAATCGACCGCTTGAGCAAAAATGATTATGATCGTAAAAGTTTTGGGGTGACGTGAATAAACGCTGATTTTAATGTTGTGCATGTAAACATAGTCATCGTAATGATTGTTTCAGCTTTAAAATAAAATAAATAGTGGTACTGTTTATTGAAACTGCCTAATTTTCCACTGTGGTCAATCATCATGTCGCCAACCATTCAAATTGAAAACATCTTACAGATGTTACTTTGTCCATATTTTATTGCTTTTCCAGTCATTTTCAGGTATGTCTGTCTCTTTATGCCCAGTTAATGTTTGACTTTGTGATTTTAATGCGTCACACATTCTTTTGTGGATTGGTAAAGGGAAGTGTATTTCGCTTTGGAAGCCATGTGTTGTGTGCACTGTGTTTTTCCATTGCACGTGCAGGACACGGAGGAAACGTCTGGCTGCAGCTGCAGTAACAACACAGACCTACGGTCTCCGCTGGAGCCTGTGCAGGGTCCTCACTGAGACCTTCTCCACAGGTACCTGCTGTGATCTGTCATCTGGATGGTTCCCTTTTCTGCTACTGCTGCAAAAATACACTCACAGGCAAATATATGAGATTGGACTTGTACAGTCTAGTAAAATGCAAAGATTGGACTAAATAGATAATATAATAGTAGGACAAAATATAAGAAACAACTTTCAATACAAATACAGTCTAATAAAGAGTCCACACTCAAACACAGTGCCAACTATAGAGCATTCATACAGTGCCTTCCTCCCCAAGGACCAACAGTGATCACTTGATCACTTCATTAATCCTGTCTAAAATCATGCAACGTTAAGAAATCAATATGGAATCAAGAAACTAAGAAATCAGTCCAATATTTCTGTAATTGCACTTTTATTCATATGAGCACAAAAGAACCTCATCTTGTTTTTTGCTCCATGATCCAACCATCCTTCACTGAAATCAGTCAATAACTTTTAGAGATTTGCTGCTCGGAAACAAATACAAGGACATTAACTATAACATCAAACTTCTTGCACCTTTAGGCTTCTTTTTGCAGCTTTGGTCAAAAAGTCTTCACATTATTTGGGTTCTGTTTTGATTTCTTTGCTTCATGGAGATTCATCTTCATTTTGCTCGCCCAAAAACAAAAGTTATTATACTTTTGTTTTGCATGGGCGAGCAGAGCTAGAAAACGAGTTGATGTTTTCAAACCAGTAGGCAGATTTTATCTGATGAATGAATGTGTCCCATCTGTTCTTTGTGCGCCCCCTGCTCGTGACTGAGATCTGATCATAACGTAAGTCCAGAGGACTGGATTCCGATCTCAGCTCAGATCTTCTGTTAGCGCAGACTCCTTGCACTAACATGCACTTTTCCTTATCTGCATATTAAATGGTAATCCAAGGTGTAAATGTGCATCTTGATGAAATCTTCATTGTTATTAGTGCCAAATGGTTTTAGCCATTTGTTACCACAGACTAGAAGTCACAATCTTTCCCTTTTACCACAACATGACTGATCTTCCCCTGGAGAAACAAACAGCAGAGCAGTGGACCTGTTTTTTTTGGAGGTGTTTGACCTCAGCAGTCAGCCTGGAGCATCACCTACGTGATCCCTTTCATCTGGCGGCGTCTCCAGCCAGACAGTCGTTATTTGGCAGCTTGCAGAGTGACCCCAGGGCAGCATTCATCAGCTGTTGATTAGCGACGTGCGTCCTGCGGACTGAGGAAGATGTAATGATGTGCAGTGTTCACCTGACAGGTACCGTCAGTGACCTTTGACATCTGTCACCAGACAATGATGGAGAGTTGTCACAGGAGCCTTTTCATCTTGCTTCATGTAGAATGAAGGGGAGGTAGAAGAGTGCAGAAATCAACACAATATCAAATTTTAACTTTGTATATTATATTATACATTACTAAACCTTTGAATATTCTATTCTATTCTATTCTGGGATACTTAATGAATATTGGCACTTATTTTTTGGTATTTAAAAGTAACTGAAATGAACAGTTTTAGTTATATTTCTGGGATGTAGTGCATCCATGTTCCTCTTGAAGTCATACCACAGCTTGTGGGTTTAGGGTAATTTGCTTGTTGCATCATCTGACTTCGATTGAGCCTCAGATGGCAGGCTGAAGACAGGAGACTCAGCCTCCACTAAGATTTATTCATATTAGAAATCATTTCCTCCTCAGTGACTACACGCCGCGGCCCTGAAGCAGCAACGTAGCCCCACATGACGATGCTCCCTTGACTATGCTGCATAGCTGGGGTGAAGTTTTGGTGATGGCAGTATTTCCCCCCTGCCAAGAAGTAGTCTTATCGGCATTGTCCCAGGAAGTTTTGCAAGCGACTAATTTTGTGAAAATTCAGTGTTTTGTAATTCATCACTCAGTACTGAGACAACAAAATTCTGTTCCTCCACATGTTTACACATGTAGTCCCAATTTTCCAGCTACTTCTCACTCATATGTTATCTCGTTATCTTCATCCATAGGTAAACAGAACAAGTCTTACCAAACCTACACCCCCTCACAGGGAGCAATATGAGAAATATGGCATTTACTTGCATGCAATCTTTCTACAAGAACAAAAAGGCAGCAGGTCGCATTGAAGCGAGCGTTTCGCTTATCCTAACGGCCTTTTTTGATACGGATCTATATCTTTTCCTCGAGCAGTTTTTGCATTCCTGCACCATAAGACATATATGACACATAATATTAGGACTTATGGAAGCGGTCCAGGGGAGCGTGCTTATGCCGCAGTCAGTTTTTCAGATGTCTATACCAATAAGCTCCTTTCTTTGAGGGGCTTGGGACAGAGGTTAATACGGGGTCCTGTGTAGTCTGTGAGAGATTTCAGAGGTTGGGGGTTCATGGAAGTTATGAAGCTGCAAACAAGTGAGACCACATCTGTTGCTCCACAGCCACAAATAAATCATGGTGGATGTTGTTGGATGTTTTTTTTATTTGTTTGTAATTTTTCATTATCTATTGTGCCTTTTCACGATGGATTTAGGCCAAATTATCTTATCTCGACTCCTCTACATTAAAAAACAACAAATGCTATTGTCTAACGGTTAGCCACATGCACAAAGTTAGGAAAAGTCTTGGTGTGCTGTGCCACCACCCTCATGTTAAGGACCGGATAAAGCCGGAGGGGACGAGCCATCATATTGTGTGAACGAAAGTGAGATGATAGGCTGACGGCTGGTTTTGGGTGGTGCACTGGTACAGCTATTTCGGAGAGCTTTGCTGAGGCCACATGGGAACTGGTCTGGCACGCAAGAAGGAATGGATAGGAAATATCAAGGAGGAAAAGGGATAAGGACAGCGATATGGAGAGCTGCATGCATTTGTGGCGTTTAGCTCGTGGCGAAATCGGTCTCAGAGGAAGACAAAGCCATAATTAGGTCAGGAACAGCTCAGGAATACGTGCACAGAAGTACGTGGACCGAGAGTGGCTCACTAAACGCAGATACAGGGATCAACGTTTTGCTTCGTTAACTTTCAAGTGAAAAGTTTTTCACTGAGAGCACAAGTCGATTGCACAAAATTCTACAGAAGTAACCGCGTCCTTTGTTACCTTTAACTATTAGTACTTTGCTACCTGCACATCTTTATGCTAGTATAGGAGCCCCGGCATCTTATCTGACTATGTTCACCATGTCTCCTAGCCCACATCATCCTGGGATTTTAAATTTGTGCTGTACAAACGCACTTCTTTTTGATCGTGAAGTGGTAAGCACGAATGGTAACCCATTCATATTGCCTGTTCAGAATTAACCAAACCTTGATTTGGCATTTCTTGCACATATGTGCACGTGTAAATATAAATGAGATGTTCAGCACTTCTCCCTACGAAGAGGGACTCTCTGGACTCCTCGCTACAGCAATAGTCTGAACCCAGTAATTCCTTGATTAAAATCCAATATCATACGTCTTGTAATTATCTTTGTAATTTCAGATGTGCAAGTCTCATCCGGGACTTACTTGTATCTGTGCTGTATTTATTATTGGATTGGTTTCACGGTAAAAAAAAAAAATCCTTGTGAACCCAAATATCAAGGAGATCTTTATGAGAATGCTCGCTCTGTTGGCCTCAGATATCTGGGAGTGGGAGTAACAAAATCAAAACAGAAATCTCTAGGCTATGCCAGGATAACTAAACAACATCATGACTGAATTGCCATACATTCTTAGTCATAGCTGTGGCAGGCTGGATGCTGAACTTCAAGTCTTCTCCAACGTCGCAGACTGCTTCCATTATAGGAAGAAGACGTGTTGTCTTCACATGCCTGAACAGGAGAATGCACTGCATATTGATAATGACATGCTAAGCATTAGCAAACGTTACATATTACCAATGTTGCACGACATCCACTTGCTATGTCATCCACTTGGCACTTTGCTATAGATAAATAAAGTTTAGTTAACAGTAAACACATGCACCAAACCTTTTCCTGAAAGTTAAGGATGGATCGTCCAGAACTTCACGTGGTCACGTATTTTTCCGTTCTCTTCTTTGAACTGTTTCTCTACACACGGCTCCATTAGAACTTTAGTTATCTGTGTTTGGGTCACATGATTTTAGGGACAATTTCTAGCAACTTGTGTTAAACTAGAGAAGGGACACTTTTACGTTTCCACTTAATGAGGCATCCCAGTTTGTTTTTACACACAATGTCAGTGTCCTGCAGGTTAAAAGTTGAAAATAATAATAACTGACTTGTTATGGGAGAGAATATACCACATATGAATGATATTGCTATTTTGAATTTCATAAACTCATGACCATGTGCAAGACTCTAAAAATTCCCTGTAAACAAGTAGGGGTTGAGCAGAAACACTGGCCATGCTTGATTTTTGCAGACGACATTAAAATATGTGGTTGTAAAGGAAGGCTTGTTGCCTTAATGTGGGCCGTGGGGGAAGAGCGTGACTTGGCAGCATTAAATAAACCCAGTTTGAAACAGCAGGACATAAACAGTATACGTATGCATACATACAACAGCATGAAATGCCACTGTTGGTGACATACCTGATAACTGTTCAATCGCATGACAAACAGACTAATATTTAGATCGTCTCATCCTGTGCATAAACCACTTTTACCCTCAAAACAAGCAAAATAAGATGTAATTTCAATTTGATATCCTGTCTGTTGGCTTAATGTAAAATGTGAGCTGAACACATTTGGGGATGAAATCTTCTTCATGGCTGTGATTGCCTGATTAGCAGCAGGTGTGCAACAACAATTACAATGAACAACAATGGGGAAAAAAAGGAAGAATTGGAAACTCTGTGAAAAACAAATCTTAAAACATTTCAACACAATGTTTGTTGAAAAAAAAAGAAAGAAAAAATTGAATTAGATATTTTGTTGTTTAACTCTGCTCTTTCACAGCAAGACTAAAAGTTATACCTACTATAGTAAATCAAAGAAGACCAATTATTGTGAGAAGAGTCTGATGATCTTATGCATTTGGTGCTGAATAAGATTATTTTTCTTTAGACAGTCGTCTTAAAGCCAGACATTGAGACATTGGTGATTCCCTGTTTTTATGTATGCAGGTATGTCACACAAGATAAGTTTCATTATCTCCAGCTAACAAAACACTGATGAGAATGCGTGACATATTTTAAAAGCATGTTAACATAGTGTGGATTGAACGGTGAATCAAAGCAGAAGCTAAAATTCGGACTCACTAACTGGGCTCTGCTAAAAGCATCACAGTCCTCTCTGACATCCAGCAGTCAGACACCTGCGCCTTAATAATCTGAAATCCACTGCACCATTTTTCCTTTCAGCACACAGCTGTGTCAGTCAAGAGCAAAAATGCAATATGTCAGCTTTGGTGCATCTGAGATTGCATACCTGGTCAAGTACAAATTGAATTGCTGTTGAAAGGCCGGGCAGATCCAAGGCCGACAATGAAAATGAATTCATTTTCCTGTCATATTCCTGGAGGACACAGGTGAAGACAGCGTCTGCTGTGAATCACTCGCCTGTCACTGAAACATGCCAGTCAACACCTGACAGCATGCAGCAAAGAGTAGGGTTGGAATAAAAGCTCTATCTAAGCCAGGGCAGAAGTTAGGTCGCACCAATGTCACAGTTTATAAATTTGATTGAGATTTGGTCCAGATCCTGATAAGGTATTGTGGATCTGTTCCCCACAGCAGAGAGCTCCCTCGTTGGTTATTTTCTTCACGGACAAGACCATTTATGTGCAACCTCCTCTTAAAGCCATTTGACAGTTTCACATTTTTTCACTTGGATTTGATCATGAATTATATCGTGAAATACAGATTTTGATTTGGTGGACGTTATGGCAGTCCAGTAACAAAGAGGCTGACTGAAACATGCTGCAAACACTCATGTCAGACTATAATAATGCTGATTTAGTTGCCTGCTTGACATACAGTATCTTACGATGCTGTGGAATTAAATGATGTTTTTTGTGGCTGTTTCTGTCTCTTTACGTTATTGTGTTACCAGGATAAGACATATTTTGTTGAGGCTGTAGTATCCACTCACACTGTGGAGCTGAGAGAGACGTTGGAGGTCCGTATTATTGTTCGTATGCACCAGCAGCGCTCTTCACTCTTGCCCACTCTGGTATGTGGCTTCCCTTTACAACAGCTTTTACTTTGATGAAGTGATTTTGGCAGGCATGAGACACCAAACGCAGCCCAAAAGCTCGTCTTGGTTTATGCGATGCACTTTCATGGCGTGGCCAGATGCTTAGCGTGGTGGACAGATTGTTTTCATTCTGCCGTTTATGCTCATTGCTTTTTACAAGAGGCCAGTATCTATTTGAAAACAATGGCCTGTCAAATGCAAAGATGGAAATGACCCAGTTTTTGGATTTCGCACACAATGATGAGCGAGATGGGATCCTCGGTCTTCATTTTCTGTCCTAGATTAGCGAAGCCTGTGATGATGATTTTATAAGAAGCAGGGAAAAAAACGGTTAAAATCAAATCATGCACATTCTTGATAAGGTTTAGAGAATGTTTGAAATGATGTGTTTGGTTTGCAGCGTGAATGTCGTGGCAGCTCCTCCAGCTCTTGCGTGTGTTGATGGTGGCATTGATGCTTTAATAATGTGTGGCCTCTTTGTGTGCGTAAGTTCCTACATATTAATTTGATCCCCATCCTTACCTCAACGCCTGGCCTCTAATCCAGATGCTTGTAATCTGGCCAACTGTGGCCGGTCTGATGGCGGTCCTCCCGTTTTACTTGACATTCCCTAGGCCACATCCAAACCCCACTGTGACCCATTTAGGCAGCGAGCCTATTATTCGCCACCGTAACTCCTCTCACCATCAAAGTGATGTCTAATCAGCATCAGAACCCTTATTTGGGTTCAGACATCAACTAAAACTTAGGCTACAGTTATTGCCCACATACTGTGTACATTCTGTATTTACATGATGTTGAGAAGAGTGACATCTTTATTTATGATTTATATTTATATCTGTTTCAGCCACTGTATCGGCTTTAAAACAAAAACACAAAATCCTGAAATTGCATTGAGCTGGGGGATTTTATTCCAAAACAGTAAGGGCGGGGGAGTGAGTTTCCACAACCAGATATCTAAACAATACATTTTTATCAATCATTTTGTTCTACAAAGAAGCACAGTACACAAATCACAATCATGTGATTCAGTGTTAATATAAATCATCCATTATTGCCAGCAAAAGTACACAAATATTAGCAGTAAAATGAAAGATATTCAGTGTCATTATGATGAGAAATCGTTAAAATTGGATCACGTGCTCTGAGAGTTTGTTGTTTTGATACTGGTTGAGAGCTTTTGTAAAACACATGTATAAAACTTGACAACAGTCATAATTATGTATTTTGTGGCGAATGTAAAATCTGAATCTGAAAAGTAATTACAGCTTTCAGATAAATGGAGTGCAGTTAAAACTACAACTCACTCGTGTATGGGTGGTGGAAAAAAAAGCTGATTTTTCAGAATTGAAGTAGTGGAATATCAGTATCAAATTATACTACAAATTACTTTCATTTATTTCTCCAGTCAGTCAGCAGTAATCAGACATAAAGCGAGCGGGTTTGTTTGACCCGTGGTAGGAAAATGTCCTCCAAACCTCTGCTCACCTCCGTTGCTGCTTGTCACCTTCCTGTTGATGATGCGATGCTGTACTTATTATTCTAAATATGAGTCTCCATCTGTTTTCTTTATGCATTTTGCTCCTCGCCGCATATCTAAATTGATCCCTCTGTGTTTTCGTTGGTGCGGTCTGAATGGAACTGTATCGCTGGCAGCCAAGTCAGTAAGTCCAGCATGTACAGTGTAACCAGGAAACCTTCTGGGTTGGAAATTGTCAGCCACATGGTTATGCGCTGAATAATAACTGGAAGGATTGGTATCTGAGGCACAGCAAGAATTCACGGACTGTGTGATTTCATGGAGACATTCAATAATAATGGCTAGTTGGTTTTTGTCCTAAATAGAATTGAGGAGCGGATGACGACAACATCCGTGTCTGGTGTGTCTGAAACATTGTGGGCATGAAGATGGACTCTAAAGAAAGTTGGACTGTAAAAATTGTATTCTTTAATTTCATTTGATTTTTTCGTTCATTGATATTTGGGGTTGTAATCATGTTAGCTATCAGGTATCAGTTTATCCATTCTTTATACTCCCTCTGTTTGCTGGAGCTCAGTTGTCGACCCAGTTAAAAGGTTAACATGTCGATACCTTTTCCAAATGAAAAGCATGCCGTCGTAGGAAGGTGTTCAGGTTTACGTGCGGGAATCTTTGTAATCCCATAATCTTTAATCCCCGTTTAATCATAAACGGTGGAAATGGCACAAACTTCCACATTAGTTGAAGGGCCAACAGAACAACTACTCTGTGTCTTTGGTGTGTTTTTGTTTTCTGCTAACAAATGCAAGAGGGGATATCAGCAGGTATCAGCAGCAAAGTTTCACTTTCATTTCTCTTTTTGGAGTGAGGGTTGGGGGAGGAATCCACACCTTACCACAAACAACAAATCATTGCACCCCATGATGAATAAATTAATAAAAATGTATGATCCAGTGTTTGTTTTTTTTAACTTTATTGTTTGCATGATAACACACAGATCCAATAAATCACAATTATCACAATTCTGGCTGTACCCAAATGCAGACAAGATAAACAGGTTAGTGATATAAGTCTTTTATTAGCTTGGCAGTAGTTGGCCATGGCTGGCTGCTGTGGGGATGTGTTCAGGTTAAAAATGGGTGGAGGACAAAAGACTGGAGATCCTGAAGACAAAAAACAAATGTGAAAAATACAGCTGACAGACAAGGAAACCGGTCGGCAAAAAAGATAACAGTCTGAAGGCGGCTAGAAGTGGTGCACATCAACAATACAGTGATTGGCTTTGTGCTGCGTTTCTATATTGCTGATGCTGTGGCTTGATTGCGGCGGCGAGTTGATGGCAGGCAGGTGTGTTGATTGCTGATGATGAGCAGGTGTGTCGGGAGAGAGAGAGAGGGAGTGCAATGGGGGAAGGGAACAGACAATCACTCATCATGTGTGCTAAGGATACTGAAAAATAACAAAAAACACACTCATACAGCGACACCACTCGTGAGCAAAATATAGGAATCGGGTCACTCACACCTGATTGTACAGATGTAACGATGGAGATTAAAACCCACAGACCTTGCAGTGAGGGAGCAACGTTAACAGGCAATCATAATAAAATGTGGTGAAGCTGCAGGTCAGGTGCAGACTGTTTAAAAGGAATTGGGTGGTTTTAAGATGATATTCAACAGCATCATGTTCCCTCACTCCGTTCATGGAAACATTCATACTGATTAGCTTTGGAGCATTTACTTCATCCAGTTATTCAGAATGAAAAATGCGATTTGAACTCAGATAAGACAGATTAATTGCATCGAGAGACTCGGTCTGAGGCTGTGGTGGTGTTCCTCCAGAGGGAGAATGTAATCCACACCAACTCGAGGTAACAGCCCAAAAACACAGAGTTTATGTGTGAACAGAGACAGATGTTGACGTGGGATAGCCAGAAGTTCCTCATTCAAAGAGCCCAACAAAACAATACGAAACAAAGGCACAGCTGGAAACAGATAAGATGAAATATCTCCTCAGTTGATGGTCCAAGGAATAAAAGTAGTGAGGTGTGAGTGCAGTGTGCTGAGCTAAAACGACAGGATGACTGGAAATAAAACCTTCCCCATGTCACTTTTACTGGAGTTTGGATGATTTGGAATTTTATTTCCACTTCACTTGTTTTATTAAACGAAATGCTGAAAAATATCTCAGATTTCTGTGTGGAGAACATCACAAACCAACAAAAATGAGTGCAGTAAAAACTTAAATTTATTATTAATTATCTGGTTATCTTAAAAGTATCTCCAAGTTTGAAAATATGTTTTTATAATATTTAATCATATTATA
>OMNV01000342.1:88553-119190 GCA_900303265.1 Brotula barbata | reverse complement strand
ATATTATATTATATCATTATTATTAAATAGAGATATATTATATATAGTGTAGTTTGTTTTTTGTGTGGAGAAAAATGCATGAAAAATTTTGCTGATTATGTAGGAAATTTTTTTTTTACGTGGAAAATATTTCATTTACAAAATCACACACTTTTTTTCTTCTTTTTTTTTTTCACCTTTAGAGGTCGGCTTGCAGTGCGTGAAACAAATCATGAAACTGAAAGCCTGAAACTGATTTGTATAATTCAGTTTAGAGGGCTGAGTTAGATTTTAGGATTCATCGTCAACCATATTTCACCAAGTCAAATAAAACAACTAATTAATTCCTTTAGTTCCTGTGTAAAATAAAACTGAAATGGCTCTTATTGTTTGTAAGATGACAGCATTTTATTGTAGCATGATTTATATAAGTGATTTTACATTTACATACGTACATTTGATAAACAATTACCATTAAGTCAGCTGATGTTTTATTACATACACTTCATTAACCTCTCCTTCCACCGTACTTGAAAGCATGAAAAGTTTTTTTAAACTTTGCATTTATCAGGTTTGGTAGTCCCCTCCTGGCTCCACGGTCAATCTTCATTCATTTGTTAATAACCAACCTGTTGACAGATTTGATCACAGTCAGTCTGGTATTGCATGTTCACCTGTCTAGCTGTGACTGGGACCCCAATCACAATCACATTCCGACCACATGCTACATGCAGTCACTTTATATTAATACGTTTCTCCTCATCTGGATACCATATATGGATAGAGACATTTTAGTGCATGGTCTAGATGGGGAATAAATGACTTGTGAGGTGTTTTGAGGCTTCTCCCCGTCTGTCTGACTTCCTGTATGCATAGGTATTTTGCTCTGTAAGGCTGGCTCGCTCAACCTGCGTTTCCATCCCTGAGGTGAGATTTCAGAGTAGATCATACAAGGACAGACACATCTGGAATCTAAGCTGCTTTAACTCGCCAGATACCACGCTTGTGATGATGAAAGGCAGGAGTCCATAGCTCTAACATTGCCTGTTTAGGATTACTTAAACTAATCCGTTCAACTTCTGAAGGGATAATACCAGTGACATTCATTTTACATTACTTTTGAACATTACAACGTTACAAACCATGATGTTGTGTTTTCAGTCTCTTAATCTCTTTTCCAGCGAGCCAGCCGCTGAATCGATTTAAATTCTGAATGATATTAAAATGAATTAGAAAACACTACAATATTGAGTCCATTATTTTGGTTACATTGCTGCTGCAACGTAATCCAGTGTAGATGTCTTCTGACTCAGCG
This sequence comes from Brotula barbata, assembly GCA_900303265.1. NCBI lineage: Eukaryota > Metazoa > Chordata > Actinopteri > Ophidiiformes > Ophidiidae > Brotula > Brotula barbata. The sequence goes on along the minus strand of OMNV01000342.1, from coordinate 117,896 downwards.
CTAGCATGAAAGTGCAATTTATGCAAACACGCTGATTGCTCAAGATTCTGTAAGTGTTTTTTATATTGTATAAAAATTAATGGAACTCAGTGGATGCATTTGAAAATGGTAATGTGAAAATATAAAAGATTCTTATAAGATATGCAGTTGTTGACCACTAGGGGTGCTCTTGAGCAGGCTAGTGTGGCAATAAAAGCGTGCAAGCTTTATAAGATAAAAAATGGCTTTTGCAGCTGCTTTATGAGGCAGGGAAAACAGATTTGTTCGACCTGTGGGGTTGACACAAGGACGGTGAGTAAAACCATACTTGTATGTACCTTAGAAGCCAAATCTTCACCTTTAAACAAGTAAAGCAGCAGAACCTGGGGTGTGGGGTGCTTTATCGTGCCGTCACACGACGGAGCAAAAACAGCCTGGAAACTTGGTCTCAGCTAACCACGCTCCAAAACACTCTATATGTGACGGTGCGGTGTGTGTGTGTGCACTAAGGCAACATGGATCATACTCTTTGTGGTTATGATGTCAAAACAGCAGGACTAAATTTACAATAAGAATTATATGCTTGGACTGAAGGGTCTCCAAAGTTATATTTTACTGGCTTGATATTGTCTGCAGAAAAGTTGACTGGTTGAATGTGTTGTGTCTTACATTTAGCTCCACGGCAGGAGGGATTGTTAGTGGTTTGAAGAATGATCTATGTATACACGGCGCCGCTTTTTCCCCTCCTGAGGAAGTCAAAGTGACATCCCGCTCACATGGCAGCGCATTTATCGAGGAACTCCACGGCTACTTGAGAAGTTATAGTGTGTATACGCAAGACTTTGCAAACGGCGCGCTGTGTGGCTTTTGCCTGTAAGCGTGCCAGCATTCACTGCTATGAAATCCACCGCTCATGAATCTTTCCTAAGCACGTGACAACGCCCTCGCACATGACCGAAACCACAACCGGTGTTTCACGGCGACCAGACCCAGAGGCACGACCGTGACTTCTTAGGGCATGCGGGGGTCGTCGCCCCTTGCAGGCTATCTCAGGCTCTTCTTTCGTCTCATCTTCCAGCTTTTGCTGAGGGCTGAAGGCAGGAAAAGGTGAGCAGGTGTGAGTAGAACGCAACGCTCACGACATACGAGGCCACGGGGCAAAGAGGAGAGCAGGATTTACACTGGGTCCACATCTTTACTCTGTGTAGAGATTTACAGCCCCTCTGGAACATATTTTCCAATAATAGACAACACAAATTTAGATAGAGAGGCGTGATAGCTGTTGTTTACAAGGCTGATATTTTTTTGAGAATAACAATCGGGAGCTGCCCTGCATTTCTGATTGTGTCTGTATTGTTATTTATTTATTTATTTCATTGCAGTCTGGTACAGCAGTCTGGCAAATTTGTCCTTGAAAATGATGACTCGGGTTCCCACACTGCCTCTGATGGTTAAGACTGGAACAGGCATAGAAGTCCCGAATTTGATGTCAGCTCAGTTTTATAGAAGCTGACGTTGTTTATTATTGCATTAATTCTGTTCAATCTGCTGTAAAAACAACACGTTGTTTTTATTAGTACTGGTGATCTGTCGTGTTTTTTCTCTGCACGGTGAAGCTGCTACGAAAAAGACCGTTCAACACACAAACAAATGTCCCTCATTTGTTTTCAGCGCCGGCTCGGATGTCGACCCAAAATAAACCAAAAAGATTGCGAATATCTCTTTTGAATGAATGCTGGATTGCGAGGAGTCCAGCCTAAACAAACGACCCTGAAGAACAGTGTATGTGTCAGTTGTTTGGGATTCTCTAGGCCTGTTCTCAAGTTTCCAAAAGCAATGTTTACGTCTCTGCTTCTGTGTTTGCCGAAGTCCTAACAAAGATTTAAATGTATTTCCTGAGACCGCTCTTTGGTCTGCATTTGTTTAATTGATCTGTTGTACTTAAACTTCTGTTTTGGCCAACGTGCACGAGTAAGGCACACATTTTAAAGCTTATTGTGTGTTAATTAGCCGTTAAAGGTATTATTTTCAATATGTTGTATATTTACTTTTAAAGAAAATGATACAGATTGAGTTAATCTGATTATAGAAATCCAAAAACATGAAACCACATCAAAACAGGTAGAAATCACTGAAAGTGTCAAACATTTCAATGATCGTCATGTTGTACACAGATTGAAGTGCTAAAAGAATACACTCTTTTACACCAGGAAGATTTGACCTGTTTTTTTTTTTGCATTATTAAAATTCAAAATACCCTAAATTGCGTTTATGGCATCCATTTCCATTCCACTAAAACACGCCTGTTAGGCTCTGTTGTTTGGTTTGATGCCAGATGATTCTGGAAATTTCTACAGAGAATTCAAATAATTGAAATCTATGGAAATTCTGTGATAGTATTAAATTGTGTACAGAAATAATAAGGGGTTCATTCATGAAAGCTTTATGAATTTGATATTGTCCTTGTTTATTTACGGTTAATACTAAGTACTAATACTAATAAGACAGAATCAGACATTGTTACTCTTCAGGTCCACATTACTAGACTGAGTGACCGAACATACAATCTGCCGTCCTGCAGGGCTCTGATATCCGCTGGAAGTCTGTCCAGTTGGCTCATTTCTTCAACGGTTCATGCTGACTGTGGAATGTGGTCCGTGTTGTGACCGTCACTCCATGAACTGCTGCACCAACACTACATTTGATTGGTTGATGTATACCTGATTACTACTTGAGTGCTAAATTTCACAGGGCAAAACCTAGACTGCATTCCTTTGTAGTCACTGAATCATTTTAGTGAAATATGACCAGATAAATGCAGCTATAAAAATTTAGACTTGAGGCCGCTAACTTGTACTTGCAACAACTGCAGCCTGGGGTAATGATAGGCTGTCACCTCTTTATGGTGCAGTGGGATTTCCGCGTGTCAGTGTTGAATTGTGTCTGTGTTAAATTCCCATTTGCATGTAAACGGTGGAGGTTTTAGTCTGTGTTTATATACTAATGAATCAGCTGATACATTTGTTAAAGACGGAGCTCTGGGATCTGTATTCTGTCATCAATTTTAGAGGCAACCATGCATCTACAGTTCATAACGTTAAACCTTGGACAATAGACGTCTGATAAAAAATGAATGACCGTCCTCGTGTGTTGTCTTCATATACATTAATACAATAATTGCTGATGCCCTGGATAGAGCCATTAAATTGTCATTTAAAATCAAATTTACCAGCAAATAATATGGCTGACTAAAATATATGTTGGGACGGGGGGCACGAGGGCAATTCAAAGTGCTTTACAAAGGCGTGACGACATTAAAGTATGATAGATTATCAATCAAAAAATTTTGAAAATAATAAAAAAATCAAACATAACAGTCAAAACTGTTTTAAGCAGAATAAAAGAAACAAAAGAAACAACAACAGAGAATTTGAATATAGGACTAAACATTCAACAACTGTGTGTAGCTGAAATGATGTACAGTAATTTGACATCTTTTTAGTTGCTGAAACAGAAGTTTTAAAACATTATATGTGTTTTGACTGCCTTTCTACTGTCCAACGTTGAAGCTGAATGACATCTGAGGGGTGTGAGGGGGATTTCACTGGAAAAAGGACTTTGGTTCAGCACTGACCGTGTTCACTCATCTGAGCCTGAGGTCCATGTTCCTTCTCAAATATGCATCCATGCTGAAATGCACGCTGACTAAAATACTACACACCTCTTTAGAGCTGGGGTTTGAATTAGATTGCAGGTATCCCGTTTCATAAAATGTTCACTTCAGCCTCTCCCAGACCTCCCTGGGCTTATGCTCTGTAGTGGAGTAGATCCAAACTCAGGCTCCAACAGAAACATCATGACTCCATCATCATTATATTGTCTGGGGTTGCCCTGCAGTGATGTGCGGCCTTTGTGGTAAACATTTTCTCTTCTGCTTTGCTTCTATGATAAGCCAACAGAGTCAACCTGACATAATTAGTTGTCTGGGGTTTGTTTGGATTGCCATTTGGTGCTGCGGTGTAAATCAGCAGGGAGCTGGTGGCCAATGAGATATGGAGAAGCCACATTAAAGGGCAGGGATGGCTCAGTTTTCCGCCGACCGCATTCACTACTCAACTGCTTCTCATTGTTTTTCTGCCAGAACCTGGCAACCGCAGCTGCAGACTTAAACCTGGCAGCCGCAGCTCTAGTTTTGCTCATATTTCTTCTCACAACCTCCGCTGTCACCCCATGTAATGTTGTACTTGTGATTTGATTTTGAATTTGATGTTCAATATAGCTTTTAAACAGTAGGGTAACAATACCGCCATTGAAAAATATTGCATTATTGTTATTATTACTGTACTATTATTATTATTATTATTATTATTATTATTATTATTATTATGTAAAATCAACAGCAATAGAACAAGACAATATTTAATGTATTTTATTGCTTCCTGCATGGGGTCGACAAAATAAATCTAATCTAATCTAATCTAATCTAATCTAATCTAATCCAATCTAATCTAATCTGATCTAATACAATATAATTAAGTTAATTTACTAAGATGTAATATATTCAATACAATACAATCTAATCTAATCCAATTTATTCAAATTCTATATCATCAAATTTATCACAACCTAATTTACTCTGTTGTACTTTAATCTAATTTAATTGAATCTAATCTAATATTATGACATATTTTGATGTAATGTAATTTAATCAAATCTAGTCTAATCTGCAAAGTACCTAAATGAAATACAAGTACTGAGTCTCACCATGAGCATTAGTACTGTACTGTATTAGTACTATGGTAAGGAGTGTTAGACAGTGAGGAGACTGCAGCTGGAGAAAAAGATGATGTTTACATTGATCGTCTCCTCTCCCTGTGTACACAGTCCACACACACTATAAATTTGCCATGCAAACATGTAAACATGCGGCGAGAAGCAACGAAAGAGAGCGTTCATAAAGGTCACATTCAGTTAGAAGAATAAACCCTGAAGATGATGAGACTGAGCCACAGACAGGGAGCCGGCCTGTCTGAGGAGACCTACTTTTAGAGGAGGGGAAACTCTCAGCACGTGCAGAAACAGTTCACCTCACAGGTCAACAAGCCTGAGTGAGGAGAGTTGTTGGAAACGTGCTAAACAGAAATGGGCAGAGCAGCCATGGCTGACAGGAGGCCCTCCCGCTCCATGGAGATATTTATACGACACTCCCAAGGCTGTAATCGTGGTCTGTTAACTATGTCCTTGGGATTGTGGAATGAAAGTATTTATCTGAAGCCCGCGGAGCAGTGACAGGAATAGCCGGTGGCAACTTAACATGAAACAGCCCTCTGCTGGCCGGAGGAGAGCTCCAGTTAGACTCCACTATTTTGGGTCAGGAACCTCTGGGGCTATTTTAGAGCCCCGTCTCTAATCAGAGCATCAAAAAACATTTTACTCTGGAAATGGGCAATTAAGTTTCCTTGAAATACCAAACCAACAACATAAAAACGGCATCACAAATGGCTCACTCAGCTGATGTTCCTGCTGAGTTGTTGATAAAATGTGATTTTTAGCACAGCTGCTTCGTGTGCTTGGGTTGCTGGGCAACATGTTGAGAAGTTGCTTTTTCCTTTTTTTTGTCCGACATCACGACTTTGAGTTACATTCCTTTATTTATCAGCTTTTGATCTACTACGACAAGCCTGCCAAGACTACAGTGTCTTTTCTCCGCAGATGTTTGAGGTACACATGTTTGGTGTATACATTTCAGAGGCATATTTAGGTTTTCTCCTGTCACCACATCATAGCTGGATTTGGTCTTGAGTGGAATCCACAAAACCGAAGACCCTGCGACTTTACGTCTTTGCAGATAAGCCAAACTTGCAGCAATTCAGTAACGCTGACGACTACCAGACGGTGCCCTCTCATTTCCATCTGTTACGTAAAATTCCTCGTGTGCGTATGCTTTCATTCTACATATGATACATGTAGCATACATGCAGTTTAGTACTGTGACTAATGCATGTGACAATTCAAATTCAGTAAAACTAAAAGCATGAAGTGAAAAAGCAGGAATAAGCTCATATGATATGACGTGAGGTGTTTTTTTTGTATGATTGCTGTAAGATTTGTGGAACTCACAGTGAGATGATTTTACTCAGGCAATTTGATGGGAGTGTGAACAGCAAAAACAACAACAAAAAGAATCCAAATAAGTGAAAAACCAGTTTCAATTTCACCCACAATCGTTCACGGTCAAAAGTCACATATGAGGTGAAATCTGCCGACCTTGAAAGAACGCTCTGTTGTTGAGTGGTGAATAATTTCACACTGTTTTTTTCCCCCTGTTGTGTGATTGTTAGTGTGCTCACATGTGTTCCATCTGTCTTTGAGCTGTCATCGTGTGTCTGAGCTGACTGAAGGCCTGCTTCATTTATCACATTCAGTAGCTGTCTACCTTGTTGTGATGTTCTGCAGAAGGACCGTTTGAGTCCCATTTGAGTTCTTGGCTGGATTATATTGTGTTGTGATACCATCTCGCCGCCGCCTCCCCCTCTTCAGCCGACAACACGGTCCTCAGGGGTCCCCCATAAGAGGCGGTCTGCCCCGCCCTGAGACATACTAAGCTTGGTGACACGGCTGTCAAACAAAATCTCTGCATTTCCCTAAGTCCTGGTTGCCAGGGGTGAACATCAGGAATGTCGCTGGGTGACAAAGGACGATTAGTGGCCTGATTTCTCCATATGCTGACATTTGTGAGATTTCATGTGTTGCATGGGAATTCTTGGCATTCAGCTTGGTTTGGATACCACAAAGGCTCCTGAAGGTCCTCTTTCAGGCAAAATACACAAAGGAAGTTACTCAAACACGTGAAAATTTTGTCTCAATCTGACAAACCAGAGCGTCTGGATAAAAATATCAGCTCCCTCTTCCTTAAAGGCTACTATTTTATCCACAGCAATCAAGAAACAGCAAACTAAACGCTACTCACTGGAGTAATTTGTTGCATTAGTCGACTTAAATCCCCAGTGCTAAATTTTTGTAAATTAGCTGTGCAGTATGTGTTTGGATATCCATGCCGAGCTCGTAATAGCAAACGATGAATCTTTATGTAACGGAGTGGAACTGGTATGAAAATCTCTGCCCCCGGAGGTGCACGTGTTCCTTCTGACCAAGACATAAGGTTCTTGTTTATAAAATGCGTACTTGCTTTTGTTTAGAATAATGAATCTGTTTCTATGCTTATGGGACCCAATCTGATTTCGTCGTGTTACCACAGTAGCTAAGCGCATTGATCCCACGCTTAATCTTCGCTGTGCTGCTAATTGTGAGTTTGGACCTGAAGCAAAGCAGACTGTAATCACCTCACGGAAATCTGAGTGTGTGTAATGAAGCGTTGTTAAGCATTTTAGTCAGGTCTTTCCTTCATCTTATCCTTTGATATGACATGTGCAAGTGGCAGATATGTATTTGATTATTTTTGTCCAAAACGAGCGCCGTGTGCTTTTAACATGACAGTGCAACAATAAACGTGCAAATAACACACAATTTCCCACAGCAGATCAAAGGTTTGGATTCAAACTCAGTAAACACAGTAAGATTACTGTGCTTTGCACAATACACAACTATACGTCTTGCTAACAATTTGCCTGACCACTCCTCACTTTAAGACCAACACGCCCATGGGTGCACAGATGGGCCAAAGTACAGTTGCGACTTACACAACGTGGCGCAGGGCGTAAAAATGTCAACTTTGGCGTTGTACACACGCACTTGTACACTTTTGCACGGAAGTGTAAGATATTGGAGAAAATTTTCAATAAAGTCTGCGACGCTCTACAGGGCAACAAAAAAGTTTTAAAAAATCATCATGTAATGCATCCGTACAGTTGTTGATACAGCTGCTGCACCACCATCAGCTGTTATGTTGTAAAAACCGTGGGAGAATAAATGACTGGAAAATTAATGAGAGTGTTTGTAGTCCTGACTGATCAGATAACACACACATCAAACGTGCTACAGTTGTTGCACTTCATGCAATGTGAAACTAACCAAACCCAAAAAAATGATGACCCTCAGATTATAATTTATAACACTTGTAAAGATTTGTTTACAGCGTAAATGCACGTAAGCATAAACACGACTGCTGTAACGCTTATGAATGAGAAAAAAAATCATTTTGCAAGATTTTGACTTCAGTTTTCACAATGAAATAGTTCTATGTGCTTTAATCACATACAAAAATAGTGAGCAAGCTATTTTACAACAGGTGACACCTGCACATATAATATTCAATTTCTATTCTAATCTTGGCTCTATATTTGTACAGCTTTTCAAAATTAAATTGGGTGTTATATTCCCATGATATATTTTTTGTGCTGTTTTGTGTGTGTGTGTGTGTGTGTGTGTGTAGGAGTGTGTTTGAGAGTCTAACACCAACCGAGTTACCCTTTGCCTCAGAGGGGGACGTGGTGGCTGTGACATCTATTAGCACCTGGAACGCCCTGAAGCTGCAGCAGCCCCGTTAATAACAAAGTGGTTTATACCAAACGAGAGCAGGCTGAGCAGGAACACATGTGGCCAGTGTAGCCACAGCATGGTACACGCTGACATGCCTCCCTCTCTCTCTCTCTCCGTCTCTCTCTCTCTCTCTCTCTCTCTCTCGTAATTGCATCCAGGACATACAGTAGCCAGCACAGAAGGCTTTCCTCAGGCGTGTCCAGAGAGACGGCCTGACAGCAGCAATTCTATTTATGTCAAAATAATGTGTATCCAGAGGGAAAAGACATTCACTCAGACAGATTCGTGATCACCTCCACAAATTTTCAAGTGCAAAAAAAAAAAAAAAAGAAAAGATAATTGGGTTTATCTTATGAGGATAAACGTACAGAGGCATGTTGTCTGGTACATGGCCAGATAGGAGAACATAATTCCTTTGGTGTTGGGGCTCATTGTTAGTGATCATTAGGGTTTCTGGCTTGGTTAAGGAGAACAAACATGATTGTGCCCTCTCACTTTCATTCATTAAACAGTATTTATGTATCTGCACGCTGCTTTGCATGATTGTGGCTTTGACCTGGTTCAGCACCGGTCCTGCTGACATCATTTGGCCCGCTCAACTCTTTCATCTCTTTATATACTTGAACTTGTTAAATCTTGAACATCTGTTTATCTGGAACATGTTTAGACTCACGTGATGGCATCCCTGGCTGATGGAATTTGTGGGGGAAATTCTTCATCGTTGAAACATAAATAACTTCGGCACACAGCATGAATTATATCTTTCTAAGATAGACTCAGAATTTATCAATCATTAGTGTTTCAAGTGTTTAGCGTTAGTTCTGCACCTTCCATGGAACGGAGCTGAAGCCAGGGAATTTCTTGTGCATTGTTCCACTAAATGCCTTCACATTCATTCAGGTTTCTGAGTCTTTATGGCATAACTCAAACTCTTAATTTCAAGTATGTCAAATAAACGTCATCTTTATTTCCACCCACCCATGCTCCGTCTGATTCTTCATTCCTCCCCTGCTTTCCTTTCATCCCAAGTAATCTGTCGTTTCTTCAATCCTGCCAATGCACAAGAAATAATCCATGCTTAAGGTCTGATAAATGCCAGCGCTATAATCTGATGAAATTCCCAAAAATCCCACGTTAACTTAAAAAAATCACACCTCAACCCAACCATCAGAGGAGCATTGCTGCTGTCCAGTGAAGCTCACAGACGGACGAGAACAGCTTGTGTCAGTGGAAGTGGAGACGAGTCGAAGCTGATGTAGCGTGGTGACCCTGCTCAGAGGGCACCGCTGACTGACGCACTGCGGCGTCCTAAGCAGACACACGCATGTCAAACTGGCCAACATCCCTCTCAGGAAAATAACAGAGACTAAACACGCCTAATCTCCAGCCTGATTAATTACTCAAGAATAACATCTGCTGATTGTGGAAAACAAATCCACTGAGAGGATAAATCAACATTATTCCCCCTTGTTGGTCTCATTTCATTTCATACGTTCATTCTTTTTCCAAGGACGCGGAGCCGACAAGCGGAGAAAACGAGCCCAGTGTCTCCCTTCCCCACATCTCCCAGCTCTTCTTGGATGATCCAGCCGAATGCTCTCCACCTTATTCTGGGTCTGTGCCCCCTGGTTGGACATGCCTGGAATACCTCCCGAGTGAGGCGTCCATGGAGGCGTCCCGTTTCAATGCCCCGACCACCTTACAGCAAAAAAAGAGCAGCGATTTACTCTGAACTCAAAGTAAAATAACTGCTCCCCGTTTTCAACTGCAATCTCATTCTTTCAGTCACTCACGGCCATAAATGTGGCTTGGAGCGTATGTCCACTTCCTGCTGCCTTTACAAAAACTGCTATGAAACTGAACAGCACCAGACAGCTTTAACTTACAGTTCATTTTTCTACTTGATTTCAAAATCAAATTCACAACCCCCCCACCCCACCCCCACCGAGCCTGATAATCACAGACAACGTCAGGACAAACTTTTACTATTGCCCACTGTCTTACAGCATGAGGACCATTTAGTCAGGGACGCACGCAGGCTTTGAGGTGGTTCCAAATGAGAGGCGTTCTCTGCCTTGCTGTGGTTGTCCACGTAAAACTCTTTAATTCCTTAATTGCCATGTAGATAACACCATAAATGCATAGTGGGAAAGTGAGTGGAACAGTTTAAACGTTACAGCGTGTAATTGCAGGAGTGATTGTTAAGTTACGATATGAGTGATAAAAATGGAACACGGTTAATTATTTTGGCACATTTATTGTCTGCAGAAGTGAAACGTTAAAAATTTTCCTGCAAAGGAATGAAAACACAAACCTATGTTGAGTGAGCTGCAACCAGAAATGTGGAAAATACATGAAATGCTATTTTAATACAAAATACTCCTGTTGTGAATGGATCAAACGTAACAGCATGTCCAAAAAAAGTATCCAAATAAAATATAGAATTTTGTATGTAGGAAATACCAAAATATATTTGATGTGATCATAAAATCTGGATAGAAAAATCAGAGTTTTTGTTTGTTTGTTTAACTAGATATTTCACGTTTTTCTGTCACTTTCATGTTCATTCAGTGATTTAATTCCTAATTGTCTGTAACACACCCTTAGCTGACGGCTAGCTGGCTATCAAGCCTTGGCCTTTAATCTCATTTTCAACAATTTTAATACAAAAGAAATGTCCATTGTCCTTGCCACATCATTCCTACCTCATTTCAGACTTCCTCCCTGACACTGACGAACATTCTTTGACTTAGCTTGTCTCCACTTAGCGATGATACACATAGTGCCAGGAAAATGGAGCCAGGAGATTTTTTATTTTATTTTTTCACAAATAGTAAATTATACAAAAAGAGCTATAGAATCATACAACTATTAATGATCTAATCCAAGGGAAAATTTTAAGTGTTTAAAAAAAGTATTTGAAAGATCCAGGGGGATTATTTGAAAATACAAAAAAGCAGGAATTTACATTCTAATACAAATTACATCTACATTTTTTCCACAATGAAATTTAAAATAGTTTTTTTTGTGTTTGCAATACATATCTCAAATACAATAATGCAGTTACATGTGAAAATATGTGAATGTGTGACTACAACCACCCATTTTACAGAGTAGTAGGAGCTGGTCATAGAGGACATGAACAGTCTGAAAGGCTTCCTTAGAACTGGAAAGTAAAGGGAACTTTCATGATGTGTTAGCATGTAAGACCAATAAAACAGTTTAAGTAATTTCCGTGTTGAGTATTCACTCTGATGCTCTGCTGCTGACTTACCTGTCCTCCCTCACGTGGTCATAAACCCTCTTAGTCTCTGTCTAATTATGAGCGCTCCGATCACAGCTGAAACAGTTTATGGTCTCTTCAAAAAGACGGGCAGAGATGAAAAATCAAGAGTTGGGTGTGTTACTTTTTTCCTTTTTTTTTTTTTTTTTTTTTTTTTTTACTTCAGAGCTTTTTGCTGACACAAACACCCCAGATGTGCAGTAGATGAGAGACAACAGCAGAGACTGTCCCATTAGAACTCATCTTTAGGGTAGTGCTGATGTTACCCTGTCATTTTCCCTGTCTGCCGATCCGACACTAGTGAATTAGGTCATGATGTAGCCTTTCGAAGTGTTTGTAGAGTTCGTTGTGGCTCCGTTTTTACCACACATCCAGATCCCATAACCTAGAAAAGCTCTTGGTGAGCATAAAGGGGAAACTGATGGTCTTATATATTCAGATTAAATGGAAACAGCAGGATGATGTTTTTACATAGGTTGCATTTTCCTGTCATGGTCAATCAAATTTCCCCTCCCCCTGTGTGCTAATGATTAAGTCTGTGCCGCTATCAAACCGTGATGGTTGAAGTCAAGCAAAGGACAGTAAACCCACAGGCTTACTGGCTACTGGGACGCTTCTGTACAGTTTTGGGAGCAATTAGTTTTGGATGACGTTATGTAAACATCCATCATGAGCAATAAACCTCAACTAAACTTTTTGTAAACTGGTGAAACAATTCTTTCTAACTCTGTAATTCTGCGACACATAGTGTGCGTTGTCATACAGTATATAGCTGTGATTATTCATATTGTTCATATTTAGCAGCACAAGGTTGATAATAGGAAATTTAAAGTCAGTAAACTGCACATAAGGACACTCCAATAATGATAAAACAGACAGTTCATGACTAAATTAGGAACTACTTTACCTACAATTACACGTACTCCGACTCCCAAGAGAGAGACCGGCAAGTGTGGCAATGGACTGGATGCCAGAGGGGGGAAAGAGGAAGAGTGGGAGGCCAAAGAAGACCTGGAGACAAACAGCCAAAGAAGACCTGAGAGAGATGGGAATCAGCTGGCATGGAGCAAGAAGGGTCGCCAGGGACCGGCACAAATGGAGGGGACTCGTCGCCCAATGTTCCAATAGGAACTGGAGGAACTAAGACTAAGACTAAGACTTTACCTACAAAAGGTGCAGCTTCAGAAACCGTTCCAATGCGGCAATCTTTGCTCACGTTTCCGGTGCATTTCACATTCCTTGAGGATGATGGAATTAAGCAAAAGTGAGGAAAAACCACTTGCTTGGTCTCTATTTCAACAACATTTTGTATGTGTGTACCCATCTTCAAACTGCTGCCATTGGCTGACCAAACCATTGACATTTCCTGACCCACCTGACCACGTGGGATGCCACTATGGATGAAGACTTGCACTGTAATATTGATTGATTCATTAGCAGTGCAATTTGCGATTTCCTGTCGATTTGTAAGGGAGCGGTGTAAAGTGGTTTCAAGAGAAGGTGGCATTGAATATAAATTCTCTGTGTGTCTTTCTGCTATATTACTTTTTTTCGTAAACATGGTTTCATTCTGAGACTTCTTATGAGACAGAACAGCATATTGTCTGTGTGTGTGTGTGTGTGAGTGTGTGTACAGTATGTCTGTCTACAGTACTGTATAAGGACTCCACTGTTCTTTTAAGCTGCCACTTTCTGAGCAGCAGCCTGTAAGTTCTCCAAGGAATGTCCGTAATTAGTTCAGTAATCACAAGCTTTAGGAAATCTGCAAGAAAACAGACTTTATCGTTGTGTGAAAGTCTTCTGTCTGTGCTGCTTAGACAGCCTAAAGGCAAGCAATATTTCACCGTTATGAAATGTGGCCAAGGGCAAGTCTGGGGAGAGCTGCGTTTCATTACACTGATACCTGAAAAACGGCAATAAATCAAATGTTACAGTAAATTTTTAACACTAAAATAAAGGGCAAAGAAAGTGAATCATGGAAAATTAATGCTTGGATGTAAAGCATGCCAGTATTTTACAATCATAAATTATTAACTCGGAAAACTGTGATATTTTAAATGTTTGTGATAACACTGCAATATTTATAAAACCAAAAATAATTTCAAAATTCACTCAAATAAACTTCTGATTGTGTTAAATGAAATGTGTTACTATATGTTTTTGTTTTTCAGTGTGTAACCTTTTGTGTTTTTCTTTCTCTCCTTTTTATCTGTGGACAAGAAATGTACATAATGTAAGTAAAAGTTACGTAATGTTATTATGAAATGTCTTTAGTTTTGCTTGCTCTGTTCCTCGTATCGTCCGTTTCACTGCCATGTGCTCTTATTTTCGTATTTCCTGTGCGTTTACCACGCCCCTCTCGTTTCCTGATAACTTCATTGGTCTCACCTGTTCCTGGTTTGCTCGTCGTTGTGTATTTAAACCCCTGTTCAGTGGATTCTGATCCTGTGAATAAAGTAAAGATTACTCTAAAAGTTGCGAGGCATTTCTGACAATAATTAACTCACGATAACTTATTTTTAAACTCCATTTTAATGTTCTAGTTGTCTTTTACATGCTGGACAGGAAATAACTCCTGTCAGTATAAATATTATAAATGATCCAACTTGAGGATTTGAGAAGCAAAACCACAGAGAGAAAACAAATTTGACGAACACGCATCATGGTGCATATCGTGAACACTGCGGCGATGTAAGGTCATATCCTATAACTCCTATCTCTTTCATGTGGAGGTAGGCAGAGATGGGAATGTCAACGCGTGTCTTTGATCAAAGCGTAAAATCCTACGAGGCTCCGGATCCACAGAGCGCTGAGTGATGTCTGTTAGCTCCCTCTGGGTGTCTGCTGTAGATCAGCGCCATTATTCACCAAGACAGCACCTCCACGGGTTTCCGTTTTGTCCGTAGAGTTCACCAGCTTGTCTGAATCTTCCTGAAGCCATCTCTCATTTTTGTTTTGACTGATTTGGACTACAGGTTTCTATACAATCCTTATGGGGTATGAGAGCATTTTCTGCTTCTGGGTTTGGAGAGCAGCAAATGTGCCGATTTCTCTTTCAAACGTCTTTGAAACGTCTACGCTCCCACACCATTAAAAAAAAATCAACATTATGAAAAGTACAATTATAAGGAAGATTTTCTACAAAATGCTGCGGTGTCACAGCGTGCTCATCAGCCGGACAAATGCGATGCTGCTTGTAGTGACTCAGCAAGTGGGTGAATTCACACCAAAACAAAAAGCCTCAACACTCCCGTGACTCTTTCGGGCTCTGGCAAGTGGAAGAGATCCTGAAGAGGGAGCCTGTGTGTGTCCATTATCAAGGCAAACCATCTCCCCTCTGTGCTGAGTGCTTCTCCAAGGTGTACAGTACAGTGAGCCAGGACCAAGAGAGAAAGGACTCCATTCTTCAGCCCCCCCCTGACTCATGGCAAAAGTGCAGCACTACCTCCAGCTCCGGTTTCTGTGGCGCTTTTGTCTCGCGCCACCGATCGAGGACACAAAATGGGTCTGGAGGCAACCCAACACCACACCCTCGCGTTTCTCATCAGCCCTGTCAAACTTCCAGTACGCACAAGAATGAGTAAAATGAAGCTGTTTTCACAAAAGACGCAGAAATGCACACTGTTGCATTTTGTTTTATATTTACACACAGGAAGGCCTTGCGATAAAAACTCCACAATGATGTCGCCCACTCACCTTTTCAATGGTTAATCTGATATCAGCTGCAGTGCTTCTATCTCCCCTCGCCCTTTAAATAGGAATTTCTCACACACTTGAAAGTGTCCCAGTAAAGCAGTGGCTTTGACTGAGTAACATGAGTGGAATGCCTCCGTCTAAGTAGCTCTGCTTTGCATGCACTGAACCTGAATGTTACACAGACTAAACACAGCTGAGGTGTGTAATCTTTCACTTCAGGTGGAGATGGACTGATACACTATTTATCTTGTTTTGCAATGATTCCATCTCATTTTTTTCTTATCTTATTAACATTTTAGCACTGAATGTAACCCGGTATGAATCAGAACTTCCAAAGTCCCAAATTAATGAAGACATTTTGGTTGGTAATCGGCTGCAGCAGCTGACCTGATCTTGACATATTAGTATTGACATTTTTTGGCAACTGATTTTATTTCATTTTATTCTTTATTCTATCTATATATACACATTGCCATCACCTACATGACCCTTCCTGCCCCCACTGTCCACTTTTTACCAAAATATGGTAATAATTTGTAGTCTATGCAACCACTTTGCTACAACGCGACACACCTTTTTAGCTACTTTATCTCAGGAGCTTGTGGAGTAGCTAACTATCATGACTATCCTTTAGCATGGTTGCTGTGTTGTTAGCACTCTTGCCTCATGACATGAAGGTTGTGAGTTCAAGTCCCAGGGTGGACCACCAAACCTTTTCGTGTGGAGTTTGCATGTTGTCTGCGTGTGTTTCTTTTTGCCGGATTAAATTCAAGAAAATTTCAGCCTCCCTTTTGGTCCACAGAAATCACGCCATGCTTCTGTATATCCGTGAATGAAAGACTAGATGCCATGTCCTATGGAGTCAATTTGCAGTCTGTTTCTATTACTGTTTTGCAAATCTGGAATTTCTTAATGATAAAATGAAAATTTATTAGAAGTTTCAATGCGCCACATCAAGAGGCCTATTGGCATGGGATTAGTAGGCCTAGTGGGGGCCTTGTGATTTACAAATCCCCCCCACCCCCCACGGCTGGGTTTTATTCAGTGCATATGCATGGGATAAGCGATGTTTTTATTTTACTAAAATTTACTGACATCATCCCCTGGATATGATGTCAGTAGGGCGCTGTGTAACAATCAATCAAAAAATAAAGTTGCTGTCAAAACATTCATTTATAATTTCGAGTCTTCATGATCTCATGAAAGGGGCGGAAGGAAACAGAAAAACAAGACTTTGCAAAGAAACACAAAAAAACCCCACACACACGGGTGTAGTATTATCACATGACCTCTGTGTTTGGTGAAATATGGTGGGTAGTTGGTGGTTGAATTTTTATTTTACAACTACGGACTTGGCAGAGCTGCTCAGGATTTACATCACAGACAGCCTCAATCATTACAAAGTCCCAAAGATCCCCAGGTAACACTAATCCAGTGTAGATAAGGCTAAATTGTGCTAAAGACAAGTCAATTTAATGCCAGTTATGCCATAACTGCAACCTAACTGTGTTACTGGGTTACTCTGCATGCAGTCATGTATTTATGCCCACGCCGTTACTCGCACCCTGCTGCCAGATTTTGACACCATTTATGTCAAATCAAATAAGTAACAAGAAGTGTTGGACTTCATCTTCACGGTGATGCAGAGAATAAACACAGGTGTCTCTATCTGCTGCCTCTCACGCAACGGAAGCTTTAGGGTCTGAGTGGAAATCTGTACCTGTCACAGCTATCTCTAACATTTCACACCTGTGTGGAGAGCGGGGGCGGGCAATATACAAGACACTGACAAACTTCCTCTTCTGCTCCCACAGCATGCATCACGTCTGATTTCACACTGTTCAGTCCATCTTACACACCCAACCTGTGTGTGTGTGTGCTGTACACCGGGTGCTCTGTAATATCAGCTTGCACCGTTTGACGATCAATACACACACAAGAGCGAAATGACAGCAATAACAAAGAATTATAGATGATTTAACCCTGATTTAACCTTCATGGTAACATATAAACACTTCGTCTTCTTTCTGTATGAACTCAGTGACTCTGCTGTGTAAACGATGCCGCGTGTTTGAAGCTGTGCCTATAACACAACACAAGGCCGAGGCTGGGAGGGGAACTGCAGAGGAATTACAGGCCGCCAGGTAGACAGACGCTGCGGTGGTAGTAGTAGTAGAAGAAGGAGAAGAAGTAGAAGGTGTACTCACTCACTGAAATTAAAAGCCATGGCTTCCTCTGTCTGTCTCTGCCCTCTGTCATCTGCCAGTGGACCACTTAACGAGTAGAACACTAATAACGTCTGGGCGCGCCTTTCCACTTTAGCCTGTAGCGTGTTCAGGTTGCCACTTGCTGTATCACAGAGGGTCCTCTACTTGTCCTCTACTTGTCGTCTTCTTGTTATTTCAAGGTTTATCGGTCAATTCCTTGATCAAAAGTTTAGTGTTTTTATCGAGATTGTGGTTTTGATGGGGTTCCTTCCTCCTCAGAGTCACAGAGACGCAACCAGACAAGTTCACATGGCAAGGATGCACACTTACGTTATTATTCCACTGTGACCCCTCACACAGCAGCTGTACAGTGCTAACAAAAATACAAACACAATAAGAGCATCGCAGCCTAACTACACAACCTAAAGTCCCTGCCTGATTGGTCCATCAGCTGCAGATGTGACAATTAGGCACACCTGTGTCCAATTGCCACCTTAACTTCAACACCACGTGCCACAATGTCCCAAACACACAAACTCACACACGCAAGCACCCGAAACAAACCCCACTGCCACAGTGGATGGGGCAGTAGAGGGCCCCACAGTGTTCCATGGTCTGGTCACAGGGGCCTGTGTAGCATATGCTTTGTTAAAATAAAAAGTATACATTGCTATTAGACCAGTAAACGTAGAAGTAGGTGTGGATTGGAGGTAAATTAAATTGATGACAAAATTAAACATAAGACTCAAGTGACTGTATTGCAAAAAGGAGAACCATATATTGAGAAAACAAACCAAAAGAAAATGCAATGACAATTAAACATGTATTCAAATCAAATCAAAAAGGCTCAGTCCAGTCAAAGTCAACGGTTCAAAGTCAACGGTTCAAAGTCAACGGTTCAAAGTCAACGGTTCAGTCAGGGGGCATGTGAGGGGCAGTGCGAATGAATGGGAGAACTGGGGGAGGTTGGTGTGGTGACATGTATTGTTGTTGCTGCTGCTGCAGTTTTCCTACCCGCCCTGGCAGGAAAAAGCTGGACTATTCAGGACTATTATGACTCTCTGGGTCTCTGGCTCGCCATCATCATCATCGCACTCAAGAAACCTGGCCAATTCACTAAGTTTCTCCGTCACACAAGCAGTGTCATGGGTTCATGGGTCGAGGTGAGGTCTAACAACCAGATTATAATGGTATGTAAGTATATGTAAAAATGAATGAAATGGCTGGAATTTGGAATATAGAAGTTAAATGTGTACAGACCTGCAGCAGCTTCTAGCGGTGTGCACCTCGTTAGGCTGACTGCAGACTGACTGGCTCTATAGTAAGGGTGTGGTTGGTAGTCAGCGATTGCCGATTGCAATCATTGGTGTGACTTGTTAGTGTGACTGATTGGTGTGACTTGGCTGATTGCTGTGAGTAACTTAGAGACTGACCAATACATACATTGCATGAAAACCTGGGTTACACCCGGGTTCATGGACCCTGTCTGGTTCTTGTTCTCGAGCGGTTGAGTGTCGTCTTTGCATCCATGTGGGAAGAATCCCACGTCAGTTGGAGGTGGGTCCTCCTCTAACCCTGACGTCTGGTTTCTTCCTGAGATATTGTTGGGGGTCAAAGAGGACTGAGGAAGCTTCTTATTTAGACAGGAGGTGTACGTCATTGACTTTGCTCATTTTGGATCAGTAACCTTCGGTGTGATGTCAGCAGGTCAATGTCAGCGATGCCCTGGTCATTGGACTTAGGGGCATTTTGTCTGCTGAACGTGGCCTCTGAACGACAACAAATGGAATTGTGTCTCTTACATACACCTCTTATATCATATATTTCACATTATTGTTCTCAAAGTATGAACAATATCCCATCTACCAACACAGATGGCAATTTCTGAGACTGCAGCCCACACCACAGAAACAAATGGACTACTTGTAACCATCCAACAAAAAGAGACAAAAATCTCCACAAATCTCAGAAATCCTTCAACAGATGTTGGCTGATATTCTTTCGAAATTGGATTACTGACGTCTTTCAGGAGATGACATTTAACTCAACACTCAAATGCCTAAACATTCAATAAAAAATTACAATGCAATGTGACAGACTAGAGAAACCATACACCTGCACTTGGATGGAAGTTTGGGACTGGAAAAGACTTTGCAGTGCAACACAGGAAAGAATTTTAGGGCTATTATTTTTGTTAAAGAACTATAAAGCTAAAGCAAATAAATCTTTTGTGCATCCTGACCCTTCATTGATTGCAATGTGTTTTCCATGGAATGCTGTTTTAGCATTTTGACATTTCCAATAATAAGCCTCACATGAAAAAGAGATTCTATCTGATTGTGGTTAACCTGAATAATGGAAGAAATGCACACGAGTCAAGGAGAGAGCATGTGCTCGGTATTTCCACACTGCCGGGTAGAAGCGGGCATTTGGAATTCTTTGAGAAGCAATAAAGGGGAACAAGAAAGAGTTTCATCCATGATGGAATTCTGCTCACACACACAGTTCCGCCAAATTGTGTCTCTTGAGTTGTTTTGGAATATTTATCTTTTAGTTGTTTGAATAGTTTCTCTGCCTGACTTGAGTCCAGATGAAGACCCACAGCAGTTATGCGCAGAAAACACACCAGGCATGTACGTGAGAAGGTTAAAGAGCAAACCTGTATGACATACCTCAGTAACAAGAAGCTGTCAATACGGCCACCTCACCAGACGGGACACATTTTCAATTTCTTCTTATTTTTGTTTTGCACTTTTTAAATGACAAATTTGCTTTTTGTGGCTCTTAAGTCAACACCGGACCGAGGATGATGACTTTTTCAACATCTGTGACGCGTCTAAGCTGATGGAGGTTACCTTTTTCCACTAAAATATTCACTGCCGCTTTAAGAGCACCAGGTACATTGAGCTCAGGATTCAGAGGTCAAAGTGCATCTGAGTCAGGAATCCAACAAAAAAAAAAAGAAAAGCCAACAATCACAGAACGCTTTCTGTTCTCTGGGGAATTATCTTCTGGGGCTTAGAGAGACAGAACAGTGGCAAAGGTGTCTCTGTATTTATTGGACGGTTATGTCACAATGATGAAGGGTGCAACTGATGCAGTTGCACTTCATACACTTCATATACTTCATACACTCTATCACTCTCTTTAATTCTTCTGACCACATCTCTGTTGTTGTCATGGTATTTTCCTACATTCTTATTTGATTTCTATATAATTTATTCTTCCCACTTCTATTGCTCACCTGGCTGTTTGCGGACAGACGGACTCTCTCTTTGAATTGCCTCTCCCAAGGTTGGTATGTTTTTTTGAGGGCATTTTTCCATCCTTGGGCTGGGTGGGGAACCGCTTTGTGCAGGCCTGTAACGCCCTTCGAGACATTACATGTGACCTTGCACAATAAGAATAACATTTGACTTGCATGTCATATATCACTATATTTTCAATATATGTGTGTAATATATATACTGAATATACTGTATTTATATATGATTTGTGATATTGTGGTATTAGGTGTATGTTAATGAGTGTGTATATATATACAGTATATACACATGTATGTAGACGAACTATGAGTGTGTGTGAGTGTGCACTTTTAAGATAATGTGGCACACATGTGTCTGATTAAAATGCCATCATGTATGTGTGAGAACCGTCTGAGGTGCATCCTTGCCCTGTGGACATGTCCGTTTGCCTCTCTGTGGTTCCGCCGGTGAGAGCCTTGTTACAACTGTACATTAGATTTGCAGACATAGATCCGGACTATATTTTCAGATGTGTACATTTATATCAGCATGTAGGATTCAACAGCGTTATATTAGTCTGTGCTATGCTTTACGTGTCAAATCGCAGGATGTTTTGCTGAAGACCACTTTCATGCAAACATGTCTGATGCAGCTTCAACAATGCAGCCAAGCGGTAAGCGGAGACGACTTACATTTTACGTAAACGCTGCGGTGTTAAATTAATGTTTTTAGACAATTTTTGTGCCTGCAGCCATTTTTTCTAAGAAACAAAAACACACAGGTGTCACCAAGGTTATGTTTTATTTTTACACCCCAAGCATACCACGACAAAACCACATACTAGACTTATTTTCACCCAGTCTGTAATGTTCAAGTAAATGTTATTTTACTTTTATTTGAGTAATGTATGTACAGGTGGTCCCTCACTGTTCCAGCACTTATACATCTGCACGGTGGGAAAAGCTCCGGTATTCAGTGGGGGGTCCTCCGTCTTAACATAACACTTCAACACTTCAATACACAGCACCATGACGCACAAAGGTGTTGAATGAGAGACGAGAGATGAAGGGAGGCCAGATCAAATGTAGCGTTTGAGGTTTGAGGTCTTGTGGTAGTCGGTTCTGCAAATGGAGCGCAGTGTATTCACTTCCTAGGGTGGATTACAGGAACTAAATAAAGCCGTTGTAACTCCAGGGTGGATCGCCTTTGTTCCATTCATCAGCACTTCACATTAGTCACTACACGTCCAGGCTGACGTTCACATCCTTTTACA
Source organism: Brotula barbata (assembly GCA_900303265.1). Taxonomy (NCBI): domain Eukaryota; kingdom Metazoa; phylum Chordata; class Actinopteri; order Ophidiiformes; family Ophidiidae; genus Brotula; species Brotula barbata. The sequence goes on along the minus strand of OMNV01000342.1, from coordinate 95,714 downwards.
GCTAGACTCCTGCGCAGACCGTTTACAGGTGCTGGAGGTAATTGGACAGCTCTTATACTGGTCTGTCATTATTTCAGTAGTTTGTTTGGTAAGTAAGTATGTTCACAGGAAGGGTGATGGTTTGGGAAAGAGGAAAGGAGACAGTAGGACTCATTGTTGTCTCCTCACACACTCACTATGTATCCTAGATGCAGTGCTCCCACCCCTCAGAGAGCCAGTAATATCTCAGTAAACAACTGTACATGATGGATGGAAGAGGCAGCCAGATGTAATTAGTACAATCCATTCTAATCTAACTGAGGCCCGAACAAGGTACACACTCATACGATTTCAAAGCTCACGAATTTCTTGAAACCTTCTGTGTGAATATCTTCTTTTTTTTGTACGATTGTCATTTCCATTTACAAAACATTCAATATCAACAACTTTTGTTAGGTCCAGAGGAGCATGATGATAATAAAAGTAAGAACAATAACAGTATATAATCCATTAGATTTATAGTGATTTGTTTAAAAAATAAGAATGTCTTTCTAGTTTAATGTAAAAGAATTATCATGTGCTCATGTTGCCACATGATAATATTCCATTTTTATACACACAAATGATAACCTATAACATTATGAATGAGTGGTTCAGAGGATGGACTGTGATCTTAACAAATGGCTGAAGATACGAGACAGCAGCCTTCGAAGATTATCTATCTATCTTTCTGTCTGTCTGTCCGTCCCTCTGTCTGTCTGTCTGTCTGTCTGTCGGTCGGTCTGTCTGTCCGTCCGTCTGGAAATGGTTTTTGTCTCACATGGCTGTATTGCTGGATTATTTTACTTTGACTCTCGGAGGCTCTCAGCCAAAGTCAAGTTTTGTGTCAACCTAATATTTGCTCTTGGTGTTGTTTAACCTTCTGCACAAAGGTCGGCACAGATCAGAGGAAGGTCACACAGATCAAGCTGAGCAGCAGACTTCTATGCCACATTCCTCATGTGGCCTTCATCACAGAGACCTTGTATGCCTTTCTGCAGAGAGAACGGCCTGTATGACTCTGTGTGTGTGTTAGTGTGTGTGAGTGTGTGTGTGTGAGTCTTGGCGAGGCCTGACCTTGTGCGTTGCATTTCAACTAGTCAAGTTAAAGCTGGTATTGGAGTAGGCCTTGGACATCCAACATTTTGGGATTAATGTAATTTTCCATGTCATACAATGAACTTCAACTATGTGATATTGGTGTGATGGCTTCATCAGGACCTTCATTAACACGTCGGACACACAAAAACACAGATAAGGCAGAGAATTTTAACAACTATTTATTATCTTGAAGTATGTAACAAAATAATCGCTATGAATAAAAACAGCATTTTGCTTTGTACAACTACGAAAATGTTTACAGACAAGCAAAACTAATTGTACAAAAATAATGGCGACATTGATACACAATAACAAAAAAAAAGGTAAAAACGATAAAAGAACAGAACATCCTCGCGTCAGTGTGCAAACCGTTTATACAGATGGACACGTGCCCCTTTGTTAGGCAACAAATCCTGATAAATTATTTAAATAGCATTTATCTACACACGCTCAAATCACCCTGTCACAAACAGCTAAGACAAAACAGAACAATAATTTATTTGCTAAAAACAGCATTGGACATACATGATAAAGCAAAATTATTCATTTAAAAAAAATCTCCCATTTTATTGTAATTTTCACTGGGCTGGATCACGGGATTGGGAGCTGGGTTGTGTTTTTAGAAACGTAATGTCATACTATTTACAGCTCATGCTACAGTAGAGATAAGATGTCCATCATATCAAAAGGCGTATGAAAAAGTACTTGTGTTTTTGTTTGATGACATCATACAACAGCAATGAGGTAATATTTGTACATCAAAGATTTCCTTTGTTTTTCATCTCTCTCTGAAGAAAAGGCACACAAGTCACACACACATACACCGCGCTTGATAATCCAACCTGAATAATCACCAAATATCTACTTCGCTTTAGAGATGACATCATTCATCCATTCATCCGGCTTCTGACACTGATACCTGACTTTGAGTCTGTTTTTTTTGCGATATTGGACAAATTTTTCACTTTTCCTTTGCTGCCTACATTGTAGGTAAGAGTCAATAAATTACATGTATGTACATATTTTCAAATTTAAATCCTCAAAAGCTGAGAAAGATAACGTCTCTTCAGTGTTTCTCACACTTTGATGTGATATGGGGGAGTGTTAGAGGGTTTCATCAGGCCATTTTCTGCTGAATATGATCCCCCTGTGTTCTGTCGTATGGAGATCATCACTTTCATCTCATCCTGAGAATCATCATAATGCCTTCAACAAATCTGGTGGAATTCTAAGAAAATAGCTAATTTTATTTCCATTGTTTTGCCCACAGTACTTAACATAGATTTTTCGGTAGATGGGTAAAAGCAACTATGGCCACTCTTCCACACACACACACACACACACACACATTACAACAAACATCCACAACATTATTCTCCACCTTGTCTTGTGTCCTTACCAAATATTCCTAAAATGTTTTTGCTGTCTTCATCCTTTTAGTCCTCAGAGCTGAATCACTCAGAATTTACAGACTGACAGCTCTGGTTAGACAAAGGAAATATTTCATCAGTTTTTTTCTTTGGGATGTCCATCCAGAAAGTAAGGCAGAATGGCACACAGGCTGAAGAAGAAAGATCGAGAGAGAGAAAGACAGAGAGAAAGAGAGATGTAAAGGTTTGGAAGTGCATAGTTGACTATGGGGAGCCATTCCCGCACAGAGATGAATGAGGTCTTTCATAGAGCAAAAAAGCAGGGAGCTGGGATAGAGAGGTGTTGGTGTCCGATTGGGAACGCTAGACGGCATGTTTTCTTTTTTGCCCAGCTCTCAGTGCTCTCACTGATGGTGGAGTTGGAGGAAAAGGGGCTCTCTGATCCTCATCTGGCAGTCAGCCGGCTGGTTCCCTGCCCAAACCAGCTTCAAGTTACCCTGAGGCTGACCACATGCCCTCCGCCCTGTCCGAGTGTGCGTGCCGCAGAAGAAAGAGTTGCGGAGATAAACTGGTCCCTGGCCTTTTGCATTGGAATACATAAGTTCATACTTTTTACAAAAAGGTGCATTCCTCAGAGCTTCCTGCGCCGTGCAATTTATGCATCTGTTAAAGAAGTCAAACCACAGAACACATGGTTAGTTTAAACATCACTTCATTCCTGTCTATTGCGTAATCAACACATTCTGATTCTGAATAAAATACGATGTAAACCCTCACCTCTGCATTCATACTTGAGGTCTGAGAAGTATACCATTTCTTGTGAGAAGACAAACAGACCCAGTCTGCCGCCTGCATATGTCTTATCGTAGATGCTACCAGAATCTGCCATGATCTTCTTGCCCTCATACATAACAACTCTGCAAGGAATCAAACAAAAAGGAAAGGAAAGCCGGTGAGATGCAGCACCGTGGATACCGATCGTCTACACCACAGAGTTAACCTCGGTGAGGATGAATTCATAGATTCTGCTCACCTAATATGTCCTGTTCTCGGTCTGTGGATGAGATGCCATCTGTAAGCAGTGAAGTCTTTCCAGCCAACATTCTTAGGGTCGTGCCAAAGAGTGCGAACCTAAGGGAATCAGGAAACAAGGTCGATCACAGTCAAAACAAAGTCAGTATCCCCAGAAATCAGAAAATACAATTCAGACATAAAGATCGGGTGGACAGAGAGTCTTCTTGGTACCTGTCCTGGTGTGTTCCCCGTGTGCCACAGGGCATTCCTGAGGTGCTCTCCTGGGCCCGTGGTGGAATTCACTACTTTAATGGAGAGGCCAGAGTAGCCCTGAGCCTTCGTGGGCTTATTTGACCAGTAGGTCTGTGTGATCTGCTTCCACATGACCACGTAGAACCTGGAGCTAGACTGGTAGCCAAACACAAAGCCGGCATAATCATCGTCCCTCTCTGTGTTAATGAAGAACGTTCCGCTGAAGTCCACGGCGTTGAACTCATGGTAACCTGGTGAAGGAGAGTAATGCAACAGGGAGGATGTTAATCAAGCGTAGCAGCTGGGTAAGAGCTTACCAATCCATATATCTTTGAATTTTAGATTATTTAGCTTAAAACAAATTCCACCAATTCACCAATCCTGTGGTCTTTGTTTTGCAGACAATCTACTGTATGTTGTGTATCCATGTGCATCGTCCTTTAACCTACCTACAGCGATGCCAGGGTCACAGTTGACGGTCTGTACCAGCTCTTTTCCCTGATGGCGGACAACCCAGTTCGGATCGATTTGAGACGTGCCTTTGGGATCGAGAGGAACCATCTGGAACTTGCGGAAGTCTGTCTCGCTAATGTCAAAGTTCTCCGGACACACGTCGTAGATGTCGGGCACGTTGTCCTGGTCAAAGTCGTCTTTGCAAGCATCTCCACGGCCATCACCTGAAAAACAAATCATTTGTTTGCGGTTTTTGAACAATATTAATAGGACGTTACCGTCTAATCGTCTGAACTTCGATGTGTGTATCAGCATGTATCTCCAGTACAAAATTTCATGACAATTTGGAAAATGCTGATGTATTCTTGGTTCCTGTATTATTCTATTCTGTAAATCCATTGAAACATTTGAGATGATATTTGAGGCAATAAAATCCTTTTTCTTTTCTCCAACCTTATGTAGTCTCATTTTAATCGCTCACCATCAGAGTCCAGCTGGTCAGGGTTGAAGGCGAGCCTGCAGTTGTCCTTGTCATCGGGGATGCCGTCGTTATCATCATCATGGTCGCAGGCGTCTCCCTTGCCGTCTTTATCGTGATCGGCCTGGTTGGCGTTGGGGATGTACGGGCAGTTATCCAGGTTATTTTGGTGCCCATCCTCATCAATGTCTTGGTTGCTGTCACATTTGTCTCCCACACGGTCGTCATCTGAATCCACCTACGGCAGCACGAGTTCAATATTAGCGTTGTACTTGTATTAATAACTTGTATTATTACAGGAGATATTTGCCATGATTTATTGATGGGGTGTTGGTTTGTTCATTCACTACTTAATTAAGTTGTGTGACAAAACATGAACAAATTTATAAACTTTTTAAGAAATTAAGATAGTGCCAGCGCAAAAACCTACATGATACTGATAAACAGCATACATCAGGTGTATTTACACACGAGGAAGAATAGATAGGAGGGAGGAGGCTCGACTTTGTGTCTTTCTGAACGATTAGATAACACAAATAAGGCTCATTATGGTGACTAAGTTAAGCTAATGGCTGAAGTGGACCAATAGTTATTTCCCTTGTTAATCATGATGACACTGGAATACTGGTATGAAGTATCCAATATGTAATATATGGGATGTCCTGCAAGCTCCTTTGTGGTTTGTGTGTATAAGGCAGGAGCAAAACGTTGAACTGTAATGTTTTATTTTGTTTAGGTTGTGGTGCTACAGAGTTTGAGAATAATTATCCGTTCGCATACATCAGCTTTAATGTTAACGCTTAATGATGTAATGTTCAGCCTGAGGGACAGACATAACATAAGTAATTACGTTCCACGGTGTTTATTGAATTTCTCGCAGTGGTTGTTCTTTCATCTCTTCTCCTGCCTTGCTTTCATTAAGGTCTTTCCTTAGGCACCAATCACTCTTTACTTCAGTAAGAAGCCAAGCTCCATTTGTCCAGGATCTGTCAACAGTTTTCATCTACTGACAATCAAATATCACTCCGTAAGATTCCGACTACTCCAATAATTGCTCAACAGTGCCAGCCTTCACAATACGCAGGAAATGGATGCTGGCTAAGCCTGGCACAGCCTGATACACCCGGTGGCACACAGTCATCAGTGTGGCATTGGGGTGAAGGATAGGCAGAGGTGGGAAGTGAGGATTTACGCGTCTATGTAGAGAATCGTGCAGTTATCAGATAGGAACTTTTGCGGAGGTAACATTTAGTGCACTTTGTTGTTTTTGGTGCAACAAACAGAATCACATTGACGTATGCATGCCTGCACTGGTCTATCCAGGGCTTTAATTGCTGTGAGAAAATTGCTCTTTTTATGTCCACATATGTGTGTGTAGATTTTGACCCCTCCTTCCGCACCCCGTAATCCCGTTGTTCAACACATTCCTATTTCTCAGTGTACCATGGCACAGGTGGACTGAGAAGACCCATGGTGCATCAATGGGACATGCACACAGCCCAGGGCCAGCCCATTCCACAGTAATATCCAGCCTAGGGCCCTTGGCTCACATTAGCCAGCTAACGTCAATGGGCCATTGAAAAGCTCCCTAGCCCCCCGCCACGCCTTATTGAACTGACGTGCCCTTGAGCTGTGCACGGGATTTAGTCCACCTTCACATAACGTCATGAAGCTTAATCACGGGGGCTCTCTCTCAGTTGAAAGAGTGATATATGCTGAGCTACAGAGAAAGGCAGGGAGATGAATGTGGATTATGTTGGTAGGTGAAGTGGAAGGAAACGGGAAATGGTATTTTGTGTGTGTGTGTATGTGCCCATGTGCCTGTGTGTGTCTCCGCACCTGATCAGGATTATGTTCCAGAGGGCAGTTATCGCACATATCTCCCACACCATCCAGATCTGTGTCTCGTTGGTCAACATTGTAGACAAATGGACAGTTGTCCTTCTCGTTCAGGATGCCTGATGAAGAAATGAGAGTAAACGCTGACTGTTGCATTTGTTCATTTTACTGAGTATTACTGAGCCTTCTTAACACCAACATACAAACGTGGACATCCCCAAAAAAAAATTTTTCTCAAACAATTTGGACCTCACCATCTCCATCGATGTCCACAGCACAGGCATCTCCTTCTCCATTGTTGTCTGTGTCCGTCTGGTCTGGGTTACTATTGTAAGGGCAGTTATCACAGCGGTCACCCACATCATCACGGTCGTAATCATACTGCCTGGGGTTGAAGATGAATGGACAGTTGTCCTGTTTCAAAAAGAGAGAGAGGGGTGGGGTGAATGCCCGGACTGGATCTGTTTACAGGCGAGGGCGGGGGCGATGCAGGATGAAAAGGTGCTTTATTTTTAGGGCCTGTCCCAAATCTTATGTTGGGATTAGCAGCGCACAGTGTAGCTCCTTCAGAGTTTTGCCTCAGTGTTGGAATTTGAGGTTTTGGCTCAGGCTGGAGAGAAACATTTGCCTTCCTGC
>OMNV01000342.1:4675-81184 GCA_900303265.1 Brotula barbata | reverse complement strand
ATTTGTTTTCCTTCATAATAATAATAATAATAATAATAATTACAACGTTTTATGCCAAATAGGTAAAATCCAACCTGAACTGTTGTGATTGGCGTAGAATATTTCCTCCTCTGTGCATTCAGTCGGTTGCTGTTCCCGCTCTTACCGCTAGGGGCCGACGTGAGTTCGCTGGAGAATGTACTGGGTCATTAAAGGAGCGTTGGACACCTTGACAGTTTCTCTCTCTCTCTGAATAACAGACAAACTCCGTCAAAACACCAGGCTGTCTGTCTCTAGAAACAGTCAAAAGGAGAGCAGAGATGAGGTCCATGTTCAGGGGGCATCTGACCTGAGGAAGAGACCTTGAGCAAGGCACTGGCTCTCTACTGTCTTTGATGGAAAATAGAGTGCAGGAGAATATCAGTGGAAAGGGGAAATAGGACAAAGGAGACCCAGACAAGACACAATTATCAAAAAAGCGGTGCCAATAAAACACGGTCCTGCCAAAAGCAACAAAGATTCAAAGTGCAAGATACCATTTATGGCCCCCATTTAGATGGCTACAGGGACTTTCTTAAAAGCCCCCATATTAACACACACACCCACATACACAAACACACAGAACATTCCCTCTTTTAATCTTTATCATGGTGATAAAAAAAAAAGATTTTCATTAAATTAGAAAACAAAGTTGTTCCTTCTACTGTTCTGTGAAAAGATAGGCGGCATTTACAGAACTGATAGCAGACAGAACAAAGTTAGACCAACAAACAACAAAGCTCAATAGATGTAGACTGCAGCCGACCTCTGAGGCTAACAGACAGCTGTGTACTGGTGTACTGGCAAAATCTGTACCCTGACGGACCCCCAGGTTAGGACTAAGAAGACTCTTCTGGAGTCTCTCTTGGATCAGGAGCCCAGATGGAGGCACAGTGGCTTGTTTCCGCCGCTGTAAAGATTGTCTATAATGTAATATTATAAAGAATAGAAGAGCCAATTTTAGTTGAGCCACACACGACATGTCACAGTGAATATCAGAAACTGATTCAGTTAATGTGAAACGATTGGTAATCTTTGGCTTGTTTGCTTTGTTGCCCTTGAGAAATTACTCTCCCCTCACAATGATACAACAAAAATAAACTTATGAGTCCGAACACCGCCTACAAACTCCACATCCTATATGATAAACAAAATAAACACTGCAGCTCTGAGGAGCCTTCAGTCACGGAGGACATATTGCTTTATTGGCTGCTGCAGTAGCACAGTTACTGGATAGCTCAGTCCAAGTCCGGTTCTATAAGTCTGCCCAACATCTGGCGGTAGACAAAGTTAATGACTGGCTGCTAAAGATAGCTGAGCCTTAAAATTAGCTTCTGTGGATGGTCTGCATATCTGCTGATAAGCTGTGACAGACCGCTGTAGTAATTAAGGTCAATGTAAAAGTGAATCATTCTACCTCTGTTTAGTTTGAACATGGATTGAAGCGTTAATATTTAAATGTCACCCTGGAGGGCTTTGTGTTTGTATTTCTATGTTTCTGGGAGCTGTGTTTGTCTGGTCGTCAGGATATAAGTTTGGAGTCTGGACATCAGGAGGGAGCTCAGACCTGCTGCTGCTGCTAATGAGCATCTGATTGGGATGCCCAATGAATGCTGGGAATGGGATGATACACAAGATCCCAAGGCCTGGACTGGAGGTGGTTAGGGAGATCCACGTTTGAGCTACTTTGTGATGACAAATGAAAACCTAGAAAGTGTAACATTATTAGACTGGTCACTTTAGTGTCAGCATAGGTTATAAATTACTGCCTCAATTTGAACATCCAAATTTGTGAATGTGATGGGTGGCTTTGCACTAGGCTAGTTAAAGGTCAAGCTTTTTGTCTCACCCCTTTCTTTGCCGCTGGAACAGCTGTTTACTTTCACTGGTGACGCAGAACGTCACCGGTCAACTTCAGTCTGTGTTTGTGTGCGTGCAAGTGTGTGTTTGTGTTCACCGTGCTGACGGACCCTCTATGACCTCAGGGATGCTGACATAGCATCTGCCTATCTGTTGCTAAGCGTTAGCCTAGGCGACCTAATATAGGCTGATGTTTGGGATGTTGTTAAAGAAGCATGTTGGTATCTGCTGGCTATTTTGTAAAAAAAAAAAAAAATAAAATAGATACAGCTGTTTTTGGTGAGACTAAATATGAATAAAGTGATCAAGAGAAACACACACCCACTGTTGGGCACATGGGTTGTGCACACACACACACACACACACACATATTTACACAAATGCAGTTTCCTTGACTGCACCTAAATGAGACTTCTGGAGGAACAGCAAAATTAGTAAGTTAGAACCTATGACATCTTACAAAAATGTCCATAACCCTTGTCCTTCTGCCCTCCGTAGCTGAAGGTTCAGGTCTTGACGTGACCCTGGCTTTGTTCACTGAAGCTCTCACTGACACCGTACAAACTCATCTCAGATTCTCCAACGTCACTAAGCTGACCAGTCTTGGTTTGGACATGAAAGCTCATGATGTGTGATGATTTTATAATCACAGCTAAGAGGAAAAGCTGTCACAATATGTGTGTGATTTCCAGTCATATGATGGGTTTGAAGCACAGGCAGCGTTTTGTCATATTTGCTCGAGAATCTGAAAGCAATATACTTATAAAGATGCTTTTTATTTTTGATTAATCCTCTTGATACATGTGATGAGCCCGGAGCAGATCCAGGATATATCAGTTAAAGGAGAGAAATAAAGAAGTAGAGAGTAAACATATGGATTCTGTCTGACCCTACAGTCTGTGACCACAACTGTGAGCGATCATGGACTGCGAAGAAATTCCCACGCCCTACTTATAATTACCACTAAGAAGATGACACGGACAGTTTTTCCAGTCAGCAGCTCATATTTACAGTAAATCCAATATGACATGAATTCGGCATTAGCTCTTTGGCTCTCTGTCATTAGAGGGGGAGCTGAGATTCTCTGTCACAGCAACACAGCAAACTTAGAGCCAACAGGGAAACATTCATAACTATAATTTATTTGGTGTATGGAATAAAAGTGGATTTGGCCAAAATATACTTTGGTTATTGTGGATCGGATCAGATCAGCTTAAGACCGGTGGATTCGTCCCACACCTGCAGAGTTACTTTACTTCCCTTGGGACGGATGCACCCAGATCTGATGCACTTCAAATCCATTTTCCAGTGATGCAGGCTCCCATTTGACCACCCCTGTGTCTCTAATATGGAGCCCCCTCCTCACTCCAACTAATTCCTAATAAAGTGCCCATTGGAGTGTTCACCCATGACATTGTTGTGCCTGAGCCAGGACCATAAGCTTGACGCTGCACAAGGGAAAAGACCTTTTTGCCACAGGCTCACCCAGCCATCCTGTGATTTCTAAATATCTAATAGTGTCTAGGAATGTAGCCTTGATCCAGTTCCATCTTCAGCCTATTAGGAGGTCACATTGTGCCAGCTTCTTTTCATGGGCTTCCACTGAACAATGTAATTTGCATTCCTGAGCTCAGCGGGATGAGGAAAAAGACGTTTGGGTGTTCTGAATCATCTGATATAATTACTCCTGAGAGCATAACTGCTGATGCTATTTAATTTTAATGAAGCCTCCAGTGAGTTCTCCAAATTTGGTGAATGAATACACCAGCCTGTCCTGACCATTAGTGATGTTGCAGCTGTTTACCACTAGAAAGACATTTTCGAAAAAGTCTGAAAACCTTTATGATTTATTCTGCACCAAAATAATAAACGAATGATAGAAAAAGTGCAAAGGGTGCTACGAAGTCAAAGGACTTGAAGCCTCTCATGAATTTCAAAATACACAAAGTACACATAAATACTGTATATACATATTAGAAATGAAAGATAATTATAACAAAAGTTAACAGAGGACACAATTTAATTTAAAAATAGATGGATAGATGGATGGATGGATGGATGGTGGATAAATTTGTTTAAATATTTTTTTTTTTACATATGATAAACTTTATAAAATGCTTCAAACAATCATACATCTCATATATCTAATCGAACTGAAGGGATGAATTGGGACAGGATGTTAAGGTGGATGAGTGATATTTCAAATAAAATGATCAGATATAAAGAATGCAATAAACAATTACTTGTGTTTCCAGGGCTCTTGCACATATACACATGCATGCATCACAATGTCTTCATGTTCATTAGTTTAAAAACACAACTTTTTGGAGCGTTGCGGCGTTTCACCTGGTAGAGTGCACATACACACAAAGGTTTGATTCCGAACTGTGCTCTTTGCTGCATGTCATCGTCTGTCCTTCCTGTCTCTCTCTGTAGTGTAGCTATATAAACCTATAATGAAGAAGAAATGCAAAAAAAAAAACAAAAAAAAAAACAAGTTTTCAGCACTGTAGACACAATTTGGGGGGAATTTCAAACAGTGGCTTTACTTTATGGGCCCACACACATTTCCCTGGTAAACAAACACAAACTGTGGTGACCTAGCAAAAAGCAGCAATAAACAACTGTCAGCTCTCCTTAGTTGGAGATATAGAGAGGTCACCTGCCATGTCCACATTCCCCACATAGCTCTGCAGCATACATAAATATCCCGGGAGCCTTGTTCCATATGGCCTCCCTGTTTATCTGACTCAGGGTTGGACAGAAATCACTCTGATTGCCTCTCGGCTCACTCAACACAACAAGAGGCGCAACAATACCCCTCCTTGTCCTGTTTTCGTCAGTGAAAGTCTGAGCGAATCTGAGCTCATCAGGGTGGGTCGGGTTTTTTTTTTCTTTTGACATAGCTGATTCTGATGGACTTTTTATAAAAGCCTGTCATGTTCACCAGCAGCAGCATACTTACTTAATCTGAAAGTCCTGCATCTCTTGTATCCCCGAAACTCATTTCTTTGTATGTTATGGAAGGGTGGAGGAAAGAAGAGGGCAATAAGAGTGTTGAAAGAGAGGCGAGGGAGATGGATAAAGAGAGGATGGATCCAGACCTGCACAGACAGACATCCCAGCCAAATCATGTAACACACAATTAGAGAGCGTCTCGAATGCCGGCATTTATGGAGAATGGGCGTGGATGAGGACCTGGCTGTGACACGCAAAGACAGAAATAGCCTCTCGCCGAGGACCTGTCTGCACACTGCCTGTAGGTATTGGTTCTCCACACCTTGGAATGATGCTGTTGTCTTATCTCAATGTCCTTGGGTTTGTTTACATCAGGTGTAATGATTTCATCAAAAGACAAGCACTACACCCCATTTGCTATATCATCAAATCTGCCACGCTCTGCTGCCCTACGTCCTGAAATAAACCCAGCCTGAAGCATTTTTCTGCCTGGATGACTTATATCGTCTTAGTGTCCCTGAGGGTCCTTTGTCTGAGCTGTGCATGTTTTGGGATGACTTTGACCTGTAGTTCCTGACCTTTTAAACTTTTCACCTAGTTTTGTTGATGGCCCTACTGGGTTTAAATATACAGCCTATTTAGTCTTTTCGTCAATATCCAGGATGTTCAGTGCTTTGGCTTTATCTAGTACAGTAAAAATACCCAAACATCCCTACATCAGTCATCCAACCAGTCATCATCTCCATTCCAGTTGGCTTTCCTGTTTCCTTGGCCATTGAGAAGATTTTAAGAAAGGATTACAGATTCAGTGATCTATGCCATAGTGTTTTCTAGAACAGATTTTTTTCGTTTGATTTGACTATGGTTACATTAACCACCTTTCCTATGACTCCTTTGGAACTGCTCATCTTACAGATGTCCGCGGATATTATACTTCTTTATTATACGACAACAAAATATAATTAGACCCAATCCAAGATGCAGTCGACAAAAATGGAAAACAAACAGAGAGGGAGAACATCCCAAAAATCACTTATAGTCATACTCTTCATCTGTCTCCCAAAAGCATGTTTGCTCCGGCTGACCACAAACCTAATAAGTAGTCTGCTTGGATTCTCACTGGTATAAGACATATTGAATGGATATAATGAGCACAAAATGTTTGTATTTACTATTGTAAATGGTATAATGTAGTTCCTCATCTTTCACTGTGCATCCTTAACTCCACTATGTAGGTGTGGACTGAATGTTACATGCACGGCGTTTATGTCTACATGGAGGTTAGTCTCTTTGCAAAAGGCTTAAGTGAAGACTGGAGCTCTGATGCTGAGAACCTATCGGTGTGTTTGGTCTCAGAGGGAGAATTCCTTTGTTTACTAAATCCATCAGAGTAAACACGAGGTAAAATGTCTGTCAAGCAGACAAAGACTTTCATGTTTGTTATTTTATCCCCTGGCTTTAACATAAGACCTGCATTTGATAAGGGCTATGAAAGTTGTTTTTGTCCTGACTCTACTTTTCAAGTTACTAAAAAGGGAGAGCAAGTCTGTTTTATAGATTGACAGATGTTGGAGACATCTATTCTTCTTCACATCTGTGACTGCCAGGCGAGACCTAAAATCAAACGAAAGCCAGAAAGCTTCAGTCTTTCAATGAAAGAAGTAAGATGAGGTCCCATCAGGAAAATGTGCACTGACTTGTTTTGTTAATGTTATTGAATTTACAGGTGATGTTCGATGGCAGTGGATGAGGACAATAGGACTTGGACTCTGCAGGGTATGGAAACAAGTTTGATATCATGGGGAACGATCAGCTTCCAAGCAAAGGAAGTGACTAATGTAATGTGGCTAATATTTATTGACTATAGTTAAAGCTGCTGTTGGCAGGATTATGGGATCCACACTTCCAAACTGCCAGCTCCCTCCCTGCTACACCTCTGCCTGCCTCCAAAGCTCCGCCCACCACCGGAGGCTCACATGCACAGGCTGGAAACTGTGTTAACTACATATTTGAGGATATCGGTCAAAAACTAAAAATGGCCCCATAGTTTCATGTTTGCATGCTTGTACATTTTACATGACATTATTAAATGATAATGGGTTTCTATTGACCTGGGAACCACAAAAAGTTGTCATTAATTGATAATTATCTATAAAGAATGAATCTATATACAGTCATTAGTTATAATTATGCTGATAAAACATTAAACAGCTCACTTTGTTGCTTAGTTAATATCTGTTCATTAAAAGCATACAGACTTTCTTTACTCGTGTCTCAAGCCACATCGCTGTCAAATTAATTGCTTATTTGGGCTTCAAATTATTTTCTTTGCTAAAAAGAATCTGGAAATGAGCTAAATTATTATGAAAAATTATTTTCCTCCTCCTCTGATTCCTCCTACTCCTGTCTCTCGGTTGATACAAACCAGGCTTTTATCGCCGCCGGTGTTGATGAGGTTGCTGTGCAACAGCAGGACACAGTCAGACGTGGAGGGCACAGACTGGACTTCAAGCTGACATGGAGAGCAGGGTTATGACCCGACACAGCAGAGACACAAAGCGGTGGTTTGAGATGTTGACATGTTCAGCACAGTAGTTCATCCATTGTCTTCCCACAAGGATTATAAAGGAAGAAGGTAAATAAATGAACTCGGTGAACTCCTCACAGCAGACCCATAGAAATGGAACGCAAGCTGCTATACAGCAAAAATAAACATGAAGCCATGTGTGTTTAGCTAAGCATCATAATGTACACGCTGTTGGTTGAAGTGGAGGAAGTGAGCAGAATGGTGTTGTATGGAGTGTTAAGTATTATTCATTCAAATTCAATTGCGTGCTAGAAGCTGATGAGGGCACATGGATTCTGTAATGATGGTTCCCATGTCGTCCCGCCATGGAGGGTGGAGTGATGATTTGGTGGTTTGGGAATAAACCACACAGCTGGAAAAACTCTGCCGACAGGTTCGGCTGTTTCCCTGCTGAGGAGGAGCAGCAGGGACCAGGGTGAAGCGCAGCCCTTTCCCGGTACTCTGCTACTGGGAAAGGGCTCGCTGGATCCCACAGAAACAGCCTCACTTACAGCTGCAGATTGAAAAGACAATCAGCTTTCAGATTTAATTCGTGTTTTTGTCTGACCTCGCGCAATTTTGATCAGGCTGTAGTTATCCTTTCACATTACAGGGGTTGTTGTATTTATGTCGTGGTCTATTTTGACACTTTTGCAATGCCTAAATCAGCAAAAACGTTTAGATTGTCTTCAACTCTCCATTGCTGAAACACTGTGAAAATACGCAGGTTTGTGTGTGTTGTCTCTGTCAGATCAGCTCTGGAAAAGCTCATTTTCATTTCAATCATTGAAATGAAATTGAAAAATATTTCAGTGTGTGTGTGTACAATTTTATAAGACACAAACCACCTGTCTGGCACTGCATTCCCTGTCATTCAGCCCTTCTGACAAGGTGTCTTTCTTTGGGTCAGGAGATAACTGTCAGACTGCAAACTACCAGTGGAACCGGCCAAGTTCATTCAGGAGTCTTGCATACTTGAACCACAACAGGAGTTTTTACTGCTGATATATTGTATTTGGTCTAAGAACTAAATTAGGATTAGGACAAAATTTACCCAGAACTAGAGCTGGACCTCCCTGTCCAAAGCTGAGCATCAAGTCAGGCCAGACATACGCAGGAAGATACACGCCGGGTTCAAACATGTGTTTGGGTTCAGTTCAGTTGGTCAGATCAGTGATACATCGTGGTTTAAACACACATGAAACTAGTTCAGAAAAACATATTAAACTCTTGATCTCTATCTTTACAAAGTTTTATTGTAGTGCAAAGTCCAATGTTTCCATAAATACTGAATATACAGTATCAGGATGCATTCTGGGCAAATCTGAATAAAAATATACCCAAGAAATCTAGAATATAAAGAGAAATATAAGGGAGATTAAAAATGCCATAGCTAAAAAAAGTAAATGGAAAAAGTTACTGTAGAGATTGTAAGAATTTCTTTCATCATTTCCTACAAATTATTGAAAAGGTCCATTAAATGTAACCAAACCTTTAAATAACTAATAACTTACTAATTCGTTGACCAGTGAGTAGAAATGTTTTTGAACATGAGAGCACTTCAACCATCACGCCTGAATGAAAATAAGATACTGTATATCTTTGTATTCAACTATTCTTATTCACCTTACACGGTTCGACTGTCAGAGTCCACATTGTGTTGTAAAATAGTGATAATTAGATGCCACATAGAACCCCATAAACTATATCTGTCCCCAGTAAACATATCGTTAGAGGAGCTGTGTAAGCAACGCTGTAGTCAGCATGTTCCTTTTTTCTACCGTTGGCCCCTCTGCGTGACTGCCGTTATATTCCTAAAGGAAGTCATTAGCCAACAGCCGGGTGGAGTGGCTCTTAAACACTTTGAACATCCGCATCCAAGCAAATAAAACTAATCACAGCGCTTTTAAACGTTGTTGGCCTGGATGTGCTTGGGAGAAACAACTCTCACAGCCTCTGGAACAAACTGTTCCAAACTTTGAAATAGGAAATACTTCTCCAGAATGTAATGTAGTTGTTTTATTTATTTTCTCTATCTGTCACCAGTCCATTCAGAGAACTCCGTCCGCTTGATGAGCACTTTAAAGAAATGTCTCATTGTTTTGGGTAAGTGGCGTGTTTTCTGCATGCTCTCATTTTGCTATCCTCCCTGATAATAAATGAACCGTTTCACAAACCTGTTCTTTTTCCCATTTTGGACATCTCTTCTGTGTCTACTCTGAGTACTTTTTCATTCACTGAAGAAAAACAAAACCCATTTAAATGACCACCTCTTAACTTCAAACATTCTAACAAATTCATAAACCCTTTAAAATTTTACTCCCGTTTTGTACATCATCTGTGCCTTCCTGATAACTGTGGCAGAGTGAACACTGCCATATTCATTGAGCAGCATCCTCTGTGCTCTCTGCGCTGTAATAACTCATCATGGTGCTGTGGCCCGCGGCAGAATCCTCAATGGAAGCGTCTTGTGTCTTCACACCCCTTTATGGTTCTGCCTCTCTGCTGTGGGAGTCACAGGGGTCATGTTTGTGTGGATATCAACAGGATTTACAGCACAATAGCAGTCAAGTCCTCTGTTTTGAACCAGACTGTGTGACAGCGAATGTGTGTTGGATTTGTCTCTGCCGGGCTCCCTGTTGCTTTTTGTCAAGCTTAACAGGGTGGAAAGTTATTTTTAGCAGTGCAGAGCAGGAAAATGTAATTTAGTGTCTTTTAAATTATGGTGAGTCCTCTGCCAAAGACAACCAACCATTAGCACAGCTACTGTTCAGCTTCCGTGGACGTTGTACTTCTCAAAACTGAAAAGACCCGAAAATTAATTATCACGAAAATGTAACTGAAGCAGCAGATGTCACATATGTGAAAGAATAATGCAATCTGACAATACTCAAGTAGCTGTGGTGGAAGAAATGTAAAATGCATGAATGAATGAATGAATGAATTTCATCCAATTTAAGGCTTAAAGTTAATGGGCCTTTACATTTAATGATCCATTTATATTTCATTATACCACATACGGGCTTTCAAATGAAAATAATTGTACTGCTACCGCTATGCATAAATCCATCATTAAAATCCTTCTCTGGTCCATGTTATTTGGACTCCCATCAACAAGGTACAGTATATTTAAAACATGTTTCAAACATACGTCAGAAATCAACAAACTCTTAAAATCTATAAACAGAACTTTACTATGCAGATATTAACTTGTGCAAGTTAACAACTTGTTTCTACAAGATAACACAAGATAACAAAAAAAAATGTCACCTTTCGGGACTTTAGGGGCTCCGTAGCTTGTAAAGGTGTAGCTTCAACATTCTCTCTGCTGTACTGAACAAACCATAAAGCTTCGGGTGTGTACACAACATGGTGAGTGAAGTGTAGCACAAATTTGACCTACATCATCACTGTGAGCACCCATAGGTTGACATGACACGAGGCATCAAAAACAGTCAATTGTCAGGGCTCTGATATCATGTCTGTCCAATTAGTTTCAGTTCATTCAAATATGTCAGATCAGCGAAATGATCCACAAATGACCCATAGTACTTTCTGTAGGAGTTTTGGCTGTTTCGATACACTACAGATTGGGATTGAATCTCCTCTTTAAATCTGTGAGAAACAGTCACAGCAGGAAATGTTCATTAACTTGCAGACCAGGGAAACCTGCTGAGATGTGATCAACAAAACAGGCCTCTATCAGGCCTCTATGGAACAGACGGCTAATCCATGTACGTCATGGTTAAAGGTGTATTGTTTTTCATCAACATTTTTTGATTGATTGCCCTTACAGTGATGGATTTGCTGTAAAGAAAGCTTATGTCTGCTTCCTTCAAACCTTTCATGCTAATCTAATGCCCACCCATTTTGTGGCTGTTTTTACTCTTCATGTGTATATTTGTAGTACTGATGGCCTCATCGTGGTCCGTACAAGTGGCCTGGTATACTCATTACAGGACCATGGCAATGTTAAATGCTATTTTCCAGCTTTCTGCTTGTTTTGGTTGGTAAATCAGTCTGAATTACAATTTATGAGCACAGTGTTGACTGCACAGAACGGGGTCAATCTAAGAGCCACATGTTGCAACATCAAGTTGGTATTACCATTACGTATTTTATTGATAACGAAAATGTTTTTTTTTATACTTTTTATGGGCTAATAATAATGACATCCAAAATATGATGGATCTTTCACTGATGACCTTTTCTCTCCTCCTAAGATTAGTCAATAAGTTATTAGTTAATATTTGTTGTTTCTTATGTCATTCATTTACAATTACAATTAAATTATATTATTATATAATTCTCATTTAGCAGACGCTTTTATCCAAAGTGACGTGCATATGAGAATTACTACAACACAAGCAAGGATCTATTCAGTAGAACAACAACAGTGAGCGCCATAGAGCTCGGGTTCTGGTCCAAGGGAACTAGTTGCTTCAAGGCAGTGCAAGGAGGCAAGACAAGGAGTGCATATAATGTATATAGAGGTGTTTCCTTTTGTTTTTAAATATGTTCAGCTGGCTTTGAGACTAGAACATAAAAACTACACAATAGATATAGTCTGGTTTAATGGTTTCTGCTGTGTTTGTCTGCATACATTAAAGGGTCCATATTTCTCTATACCAACTGGACGTCCACTTTGAAATCATGAAATCTTTAGTGTTCAAAACATTGGTGCACCTTTACTGGGTGTATCAATGCTGTGGACATTGAGTTAAAACAGGACCTTTTGGTACCGTCCCTTCAATGACTCCTCTTTCCCCTGCAGCACACTGGAGATTTTGATGCCCGACCAGGGTTTCTTCATTGCAGGATCAAGGGATTCATGCTAAGCCACTGAGCCCTAATTATTTACTGCAATGCCCTTAGTCCCATTATTGTATGTGCAGGTAATCCTTTTTCTATCAAAGCTGCCATTTACACCAAAGGTGGATAATCTGTACAGGTATGCAGAGTATTTGTCACAGCGATGGAGCGTGTAAAGGCTCCATTTAGAGCTGCATAATGGAAATCATCTAGTGTGTGTATGTATGCCTGTGTGATGCTGTTACAGCGGGTAAAGAAAATATTTGGGGAAACTCCAATTCTTTCACATTTGATGAGTGATTAGAGAAAATGAACAAGCATCAGCACAACTGTGATCAAAATTAGGAATACGGGGAACTAGGGGAAGAAATGACAGAGGGAAGATAAGGACAGAAAGCTGTGTGAGGACTTGAGAGACAACTGAAAGTATGAGCAGGGACAAAGGACAGATGACTCATTAGGTGTCAGGGAAAGTCGGGACAGAAATAAAATGCCACTTTGGTGTTTACTGGAAGGGAGCAGGAATGTGAAGAATGTCTGCCGTCTGAGTGAAACGTGCTCATAAAATGTATCCCAGGCAACCTTTGAAACAGTGTTTATTTCACGAACGCGATGCTGGGAATCCCCATTTCTCTGTATTCCTGTACAGATTAAATGTAACTAAATATCCATCGCATGTATGGGAAGTAGATCAAAATGTGCCGCCCGCACACTTAACTCGAACAACATCCAACAGCAAAATAGCAACTTCAGCACATACTTTAGTGATCAGTTTACTGACAAACTGTCACTTTCAACATGAGCACAGAAATGCGAGAGGATCAGGTAGTGAAGTGTGCAACTTTTATCACAGCAGACTATACTGCTGAAAAATTCCCTGTGAGAAATCCTACCATAATGTGAGTAATACTGTTTGTTTGTGCTTCACTTCACTATCTCCTAGGGCAGGGGTTTTCAACCTATGGACCCCCTTCCTGACTCAGATGCATCCTGGGGACCGCTGATGTTCCCTGTGTCATACGTGGGGAACGCTCAACAACTCTGCCTTTAGATGAAAATTGGGATTTATCAGTTAAAATATGTCATACAGAAATGGTGGATGTCAGATAATCCAGTACTATTCTTCTGTGCCTCCATGTAATGGAAAGCTGGACACATTTCAACAAACATGACTACACGTGCTAAATGATTATCTGAGTACACAACATATTTACAGAAATGTGAACATAATGACATTCACGCGACCAGAGGTCTTTATTTTTTAGGACTTATTCACATCATAAATTTAGAAACGTAGCCGACAAATGGAAAATGTTCAACCATTGGATTAACTCATTTCGTAAAGCTATGACTGTCAATTTTTTGGTGTTGCTTTCATGGGTTTAACAATATAAACATACATAAATGTGGCGCTGGGATTGGTTTTGTGTGTTTGTGTGCTTGGAACATTGTGGCACATAGTGGACACAATTGGACACAGGTGTGTCTAATTGCCACATCTGCAGTTGATGAACCAATCAGGCAGGAACCTATTTAGGTTTCTGCCACAGAGACTGCAGGGCTGCACGCTGGATGCACGCTGAAGGAGAAACCGAGAAGTTGCAAATCTGGAGTTGTTCTTATTTTGAGCTAGCACCATTTATCCTTTTCCTTTTATGTTTTGTTTCAGTCAAGAAATAAAACTCAATCTGATTGTCTCTCTGAGGCTGCCAGGTGGAAAGAACTTTGTTACAATACGATTTGAAGTACCTTTTTTCCCTGTGAAAAAATATCAAAAACACAAAACTAAATGAAATCATATAAAAGTATTGAAGAGTTCATTTGCAAAAAAAAATAACACCAAATGAATACCTATTTTTTTATGATTATTTTTGTTTTTTATTCCTTGGGCTTTTTTTTAAAGACTATACTATTATACTATATATTGTACTTGTACAAAAGTTTCAGACAGCAACTGATTTGGCTTCTGTCAGAGAAACTGCAGCGCAAGACAAAAAAGAATCTTTCACTTACACTTCTGGAACAGAAAAAAATTATTGCAGCAGGTGAAATTATTGAATCAAATTCTCACTGACAGAGTGAGCGTGTAATTGATGTCCAGCCTTTGAGTTGAACTAATAAGAGAGCAGCATTTATCAGCATTTAGCCCATTTATTCCTGCTACTTACGAGAAGCGACTAACTTAAAATGCAGATGTACTTTAAATACATTCCCTTTTTTAATTGGCTAACATTCCTTTTTCTTTTTTTGAGCCATGTTCCGTGTACCCTTTCCATACAAGCACATGGGTCACGTTGCCGGCCTTGTGACTCAGGATTTTGCTGTACATAGAAACATATTTTGCACAGTTAATTTAGCAGGAATTGGAACGCAATTTAGCATTTATCCCATGTTATTTATTTGACTCATGGAAGGTCTCATGGGACCTGAATTAGCTCGAAAAAGTTAGTTGAGAATTTCCTTACAGTGCTAATGTTTGCTGTAACCGTTATGGTGTGAGAACAGGCCATTTATTAAAAAGTATAACAGACAGGAAAGGAGAAATGGGAACAAGAGTAGAGAAAGATAGGGAGACAGAGGCAGAGGAGAGCGTTTACTGTTGATGACTCATGTTTGTGGTATAAATGCGCAGAAGCTGGATGCCTGGATCAAAGCTGAGTGATCCTTAGACTAGAGCGTCAAATATTAATCTCCTGGAAATCTATTTTAATGAATTGCCAGGACATTCTGAAGATTCCAGAAAATTGTCTGCATTAGTCAATCCACAAAGGTAAAATATAATCTTTTAAACTTTAGGTCTGGGAGAAAATGGCATCCAGACAGATATATAGCAAATAAACATGAAAATACAAAAAATAAGAGATTTATTCTCAAGCAATGCTTAAAACCATTCATAATTATTATTTTTTTACATTAAAAAAAACAAAAGGAAAAGTGCAAGGTGTAGGAATACTGTCATGATGTCAGCACAATACTGTAATATTGCAAATTACTGTAATATCCAGGTCAAAATGACTGCATGCATGCTGCCAGCAAACATGCTCAGAACTGATGATGAGAGAGACTGATGGTTGTCAGGGTAACAGGCCACCTCGTGAATCCAAACAAAGTGTATGAACCAGCGAAATCAGGTGATCCAAAAGGGAAAGTAGGGGCAGGTTTTCTGACAAACATTCAATACATGTGACAAATGTTTCATATAATGTCAGACAAAAGTAAAAGTGTCATTATCATTCAAATCTGATTTCAGAAATGTGACAAAATATGTTGTTTGCTCACATCAGTCACATCATTCATCAGATTATATCTTAGGCTTTTAAATTGTGTTTTTAATAAAGGTATTTGGCTGTATATATTTTTTCACACACACTAAAAGTACTGTCAGATTTGTTTTAAATGTTGAATATTTATGACAGGAACATCATTGTTAAAATTAATTCTTTGATGTCACCATTAGCCCCAAACACAAACGTTCCTCCACGCCATGTTTATATCAAAGCTCTCTGATGCCTGATTTAGGCATTTGTGTTTGTTTTGAGTTTTTCTTTTTTCATTCTCTCATTGACTTCCTGGGATGATTGGGTCAGTCAATCTAGTCTCTGTCAAGCCCCAGATCAGATGATACTACAACTACTACTCACTGTAGATCAATGTAACGTCAACAGCCTGCAGACCAGAGGCCACCGCTGCCTTTCAGACACTCACCACTAATGACAGTGGAGTTTCCCACTCTTATAATTTAGTTTGCATTAACATTACAGCTTGCGTGCCTCTGCAGCTTTGGATCTTCGGCTCTGCTTCACTCCGCCGTGCAGTGGGAAACCACAGTTTCTGAGAGAATGTTATATGCAAACATATCAATTTGGGATTAAATATAAATATTTGGATGTGACTTTCTCTTTTATTTTTCACTTAATTTTGTGTTTTGTGTTTGGGATGTATCATTTTCCATTAAAGTTGTCAGTCACAGAATAGCAGTTGCAGTGTATGTTTGATCCTCAGTCATTTTGGTTGCATTGTTTGGTGCTGAATACAGCAGTTATTTCCATGAGCAGACCTCTGTCAAGGCCTGCCTACGGACTCCATGACCAACTATGTTATGGAACCTAGTTTCTGACAGCATCTGAATGTTTTCTGTCAAAAAACTTAAATTACACACATTTTCTCAAATTTACTACCTTAAGCACACACTATGTACAAAGTCAGGTGAGGGAGAGTTGTGCACTCAGGCCTGGCAGGGGCAGCCTTAAAGAGATGGCAGGTAAAACTGCCTGTCTTTACTCAGTTTGCACAGATGTGCTGCTGCAAGGTGGAGTAGACTCAATCAATGAAGTTTTTTTTTCCCACTGGTATGATTGCGAAGGTTAAAATAACAGGAAGATGGAAATGTGTACAACACGTGTCCTTTATCTAAAAAAGTGTCCCAATTTTAAATACACAATGTGTGTATATTTGATCGATTCCATCTGTGCCAACCTCTATAGATTCAATATTATTCATACTTACAGTAATTAGGCAACAAAATATCAGAAATTAGTAGAAAAAACTAGCTGAACTCCTTGTATCGTTCTTTCTCTAAATGCCAATGAAATGAGACGAATCACCTGGGACTGAATCTACTACTGGTATTTCAGTCATGTCTTTTCAGGAGTCTGTTTTTTTTTTTTTTTATTGCATTTCTTGTGGACAACGGAAAACAAAATTATTTCCAATTAGTCAATTGCTGAAGTGGAAAATGATGTCTCTGGTGACTGGTTACATAACGTACCTCCCACACAAACACTGTGCACATGTAGAGGAAGAATCAAGATTTAGACTTATTTAAAACTATCTTGACACTTTCTCCATAGACTTCATTCCCACAGATATGTGACTGTTGTCAGCAGATCAGAGAGGCAATGAGCAAATCTGGGGAAACATGCCTAATGTGGCCGATACCGTGCCGTCAGCCTATTTGCAGTATGTTTTCAATAACAGGAAGCCAGGAGAAATGAGTTCTCCCATAATTATGTAGCGCTTGTTTTCCCTTCCTCCACATACAGTAGTCTGGGGGCAATCTAGCACCAACATCAAAGGCTGGAATGCTGAATCTTGATCTTATATAACCTTGAAAGCACATCAGTGCTAAATGAATTTTCATTAAGATATCCTACCGCCGCTTCAAAAATATCTTTATGTTGTCTTTACATTTATCGTCACGTGGAAACTGCATATTTCAAATTTCTTGTTTTATTTCAAGATACACAAAGATAAGTAGTTCTTAAATTACACAAAGCTTATGGGCTTCATTCCATATATATGGTTGTATG
Organism: Brotula barbata; assembly: GCA_900303265.1. NCBI lineage: Eukaryota > Metazoa > Chordata > Actinopteri > Ophidiiformes > Ophidiidae > Brotula > Brotula barbata. The sequence continues at coordinate 63,661 of OMNV01000342.1, read as the reverse complement.
TAGTTGTTCTCTAAATGTATAATTTCAGCCATCCTCCGTATCTCTTGACTTTTATTCCGAAGTTATTAAACATTAATTTTTACAATACCAAAGATGCAGAAATTTTCACGAATTTTCTATTTGTGCACGTGGGTTATGGACTGAAGGTGAGACCTGGATTGCACAATGACTGATATTGTCGAAGAGTTGGAAAAAATCCAACAAACATACCAGAGATCAAACACAAACTTTACAAGCTTCTTAAGGGTAACGTCTGGTAATCATACCAACATTCTTGGACTGTGGTGATAGTAATGTTTAGCAGGTGTCACACTGGTGGGCAAAACTCTGGGAAAACTTAAAATTAACAGAAATGTATAGAATGAAAGAATTGCAATGTCCGATGGTAATGTTAGCTCATAGTTTTGACTGCACATCGCAAATCAAAGGAATTCTAGGAAAAGGTTGCAACAGATCAACCTCACCTGCTGTGTCTTCAGATGAACACATTGTATCTCTTCAGGGTAAGGGGTCAATCCTCGTGCAGAACCAAACAAATGAACCTCGCGTCTGAAAAGGCCATCAGAAAGCTTGGTCTGAACCCATCAAAGAAGGGCTACTTTGTTTTCAGGATTTTAGTCCACATGAGGTACCCGGATGTTATGGTACAGCAACCATGTATATTTAAATAGACTTGGACGCTGTTTTGATCTGAACACGCATGAATAACACGCTAACAGTCATTACGTTTCAAATATTTGCTCAAACAATAAAAGCCTCAATAATTTGCTCTTGGAATCAACAAGGAGTCGGTCAGGTGGTCCGACACATGTGTTTCCCTCCAGAGATTAAAAACAACCAGTGGAAAATAGGAACACTTGATACGAGCAGCTGAGGACATCATCTGGAGGACAGACAGATGTTGCGCTAGCTGCAAGCATTTTTCCCCATTGATTTCATTCAATGGAATCACACAGTCCATGACACTATAAACACACTGAAACTCACACAGACAGACGGTTTCATACATGAACCAGGGACTTTTCTGACTGTTGCCGTTCCAGCTTTGCAGAGCACAATACTGCCACTCCCCCATCAGTGTAATATCTGAGGTGGAATCCCCTGTGATTGTGCTCGTTTGTTGTCTTTGTCATGTCTGGTGTACATTACTCACATTTGAGCTTTTTGTACTGATTACATAATGCAGGCTAAGGCAGCGTATTAGGACTGTGATTACTGCAGCACATAACCCACTCTTACCGGCCTGGCAACCCCCTCTTGCGCCCCAGTAACAACATCCTACACACATTGGTAAGGGAGTCACTATGGGGTAAGAAGGGGTTTTGTGCAACAAAACAGACTTTTGTGTTTTGAGCAAATGAATATGTCGTGTCAGCAAATGTCATGTCATTGGGGGGAAAAGGTGTGTGAGCTGCAGTGTTTGCCAATACACTTCATATGTTCTCTCACTTATTCTCTTGATCTCATCAATTTTGTTTTAAGACTCTCTTTCAAGAATCAAGTTGTGTCCATGTTACTTTCCAATATTGTCATTACATTTTTATGTAATTTGTAGCAGCATTGGATGTTATTAGGAGCCCAAAGCCTATCATAAGGTGCCAAAAGCCTAACAACCGCTAAAGGCTCATTTCTTGACAATACAGTCCCTGCGTGAGGGGACAGATCAGTCTTGTCTGTCTTTGGTTGTGAGGAGTTTGTCTAATGGGTGCACTCGATGGTTTCTCTTGATGAGACAGCGGCTGACAGGTTTTTCATTACACTCTTCCTCTCTTGACCTCCTGAAGGTTTGAGAGGCTCAGATGATAAGTGTGCGTGCGTGTGTCTATGTCACTACTTTTCTCTGTTTCAATAGAAAAATGATGACCTGAACTTAGCTCTTGCTTACATCATTATGTATTACATCCCATGCTCAGTAGCATGTTAAAAGCTAAAGTAGTGAATAAATAGACAAATTTGATAAGGCAACACACAAAATCAGCACTAAAAACCCCTGAAAACATTTCATGAAAAATATCTGCTACACCTCTGCTGGTTCAGTCTTTCTCAGTCAACCCTTTTACACACTAAACACTGATTAAAAAACATAAACTGTTGGATATCCCATTTAGAATAATAATAAAGTTGAAATTAAATCCTGGAATGTAAAAATGTTAAAATTTATAGACTTATCCTTAATTATAGATAACAATTAAATGAGCATTGATTTTGATTTGATTTGATAAATTGTGATTTTTACACCATTTCTCTGATAACCTATTATGTGTGCTTCTCCTAGCGAGACTGACAGGTTTTTCTGTAATTATGGTCACCTTTTACAAATAACTAATACACACACATGACTAGAAAGACTTTCTTTTAGATATATGATCAAATATTAAAGTATGATGGCCTAGGATCATAAAAAGTTATGTGGGGCTTTATAACTATGGGACAGGTGCCACGGCTGTGCACTCATCCTTGTGTTTTATCCAACATCTAACTCCTGTCCTGTCTTTGCCAGTAATGCAAAGCTCAGATTGTACGGCTTCAAAAATCCCCGAATTGCTGAACTGCTCATATTGCAAAACAAACTTTCTGTGATCTTATGTCCTGATGGTGTTATGGTGCAAACTGAGCTCATCTGAGTGCAGACAAAGGATCGTAAGATCTCTGCACCATTTGAGGCAATGGCAGACATCAATAATCACATAAGTCAAAACCTGCAGCACTGCCATCCAAAAGACAACATTTTTCTAATATGAACCAATAAGATCAAAAAGACTGAAGATATTATTCCTAATCGAAATTCAATAAATTTGTAACAGATCAGCTCAATCAATTTTTTGTGGCAATAATTTCTACACATAGACAAGATCTGAAATTACCTCTGAAGTAGAGGTCTTTTAGTTTTTTTAGACCCAATCAAAAATAAACTGGGGCATAATAGCCAGGACCCAGAATGACCCCAGGATACCTGGATACCTGAAACTTGCCTAAATGAGAAACTACCACTGGAAGACGGACAGTGGCAGCCTCAGCACAAAAGTTACATAGATCATCGGAAAATTCTCTCTCATTCCGTCTGTTTTTCTTCATGTATTTTTGAACCTATTTGTCCTTGAGCTGCATTCGCCACATGAAAGCTGCTACACAAATAAAGATAATATTGTTATAATTATGTTGCAATGAACGCCTCCATTTTCCTGCGCTTCAGGTCACACGTTTCACCTCTGCAGTGATTAAGATGCACGTGATCAGCAAGTCAGCTGAACTTAATGCAGAATGCAAACTTATTTTACATGCATGTTAGAACTGAAATCACCGAAACAGAAGACTCAGATCAGAGCGTTGATTATTTCCCATAATGGCACGCTTTTGAAGATGTTAAGAGTTTTAAAAAAAGCTTTGCCTATTGTTATGAGATTGGTTTAATACCTCAAATCTGCGATTAAACCTTCAGAGGTGACATTGCTTCTCTTTGAAATCACTCCCGCCTCCATGAGTCATTAATGCATTTAATGATCTGTTGCGACAGGGAGGAGAATGGAGCCGTTGTGCCGCTGACCTGCGTGGACCGAGAAAGGACGCAGAGCAAGAGAACGAGAAGATGTGAGAGGAGTGATGGCCGGTGAAAAGAATCACTGAGCTCGCACTCCCCCAAAATACGAGAATAGGGATTAGAAAATGAATGGTGATTACCTCTGTGTTAACCTGCCAGACACTGTAATCAAGGACAGTGTGAGTGATGCCATGATTGGCCAAAAGGAAACGGGCCGTGACAGTAATCCTTGGGAAAATGTGAACCACAATGACAGCAGCGGCTCCATCACTATTCAGAAGATTAAAAAAAACGCGCACACACACACAGGAGATGTTTGAGAGGAACAACTTCCTTTTCCTTTCAATACCTACAAGCCTTTTTTGGGATCTCTCAAAAACGAGGCCATAATAAGACACTGTTGGCCATTTTGGTAAGGGAACTGAACTGGAAATGGCAACAATTTCTGTTTTCAAGAGTCTGCAAAACTTGAATTTTGGTTGGTATGACGTTATCAGGGCCATCCAGCAGCTAAGTCTTCTGACCTCAGACATACTGGTGATGATTTTGGACCAGTTCTTCACAATATGTAAGATCTTGATGCAAGTTGTAAGGCGTAGGACGTAAGGAATTAAAATATTAAAGAACAGATGGGTCAACATCCTAGAACACAGAGCAAGGTCGTTAATCTGCCACTCTGTGCCAGTGTAGGGGCCACACAGTGGTCATTTAGTCACCTTTAACCCAATGCCAAAGCAAAACAGGCTTACAAGTGACAGGGAGGAGCTGTAGCTGATTTATATGATAAAAATGAGATAATACTTACATCCTCTAAGGGATGAAAACAGGAAGGAGCACCACTTTCGACGCGTTAGTGCAACAACACTGGTAACACAACTTGCCATGTGGTATTTGGACCAATCACAGCCAGGGGGAGGTATAAATAAAAGCAAACACAAAAGACAAAGTTTGTCTTTGGGGGCCCTGCACAAAGAGCACAGAGAGGGCCTGAATTGCAACGTCTTGGGCCTTGTAAGACGTGTTGTTGCTCGGAAAGTTCTACTTCTTACTGAGTATACAGGGGCCGTTAGGGGATTTGAGTACTTTGTCCACCACTGGGAAAGAATCCCAGTTATGAGGAAGGAGCACCGGATTGAAAAGAACTCTTAACATTTGGGAAAGTGAACTTTGTGCCTTGACAACTACGATGCTGTTGCATAAGTGTAACCGTTTAAAGTGACACAGCGTCTTATGATTAACGAACACCCACACACACACTCCCATACACACAATCCCTGCACACCTGTTAATGTAGGTTTTGTTGGCTCCTCTGGCATTCATAGACTTCAATTTATAAACCAGCACTAACGAGAGAAATTGTTCAAAAATATTCCAACTTTGAACTTTTTCAGTGTTTGTAGTCTGCAGTTTGTTAAAGTGTCAAAATAAATTTGAAATCTGCGCTGCAATGGAGGCTTGTGGTGTCTGTGAGGGAAGAGACAGGATCGGGTCTCTGAATTCCTGCATTGAGACGAAAGGGAGAAGGAACGACAAAGACATAATGGACTGTGTGTGTGTGTGTGAGTGAGTCTCCTTGCTTCTCTGTGGTTGCTGAGCCATTTCTCTTATTACTGCATTAACCCACCACAAAAGCCGCATAGTGAAAGGACGGATCCCTCCGTTTACAGTGGGTTTGGCTTTGACAGAGGATAACAACATTCATTCTTTAACTGTTGTTTTGTGACATCATCACCTGAGCCAAATGTTTACAGTGTAAAGAGGCCAAACATTACAATTTGACAAAATGTAACGATTCAAAATCTGTCAACAATGATGTCTTTATTTTCTGTATGATGGCAAATAATTTAAATTGCCCATATTTGCCAGATATATGATGCTGCCTTATCTCCCATTTCATTCTCAAAATTGATCATATCCTCGATGAAAGGCAATATGGATGAGTGCAGATTAAACTGTATCATTTCAGCTAGAAACCATAAAGAGAGGACACACCAGAGTCGTTTGTGTAATGATGCAATGCAAGGTGTTTATGGTTGCTGTCTATTTTCAAAGTACTAACAGTAAATTTCAAATTAACCGTAACATAAATGTTTTAAATGACTTTTTATATGACATTTAAAAGATGGAAGAGAGTTTAAAGGCTGCTTATCATACATATTTCTATTTTATGTTCTATATATATTTTAATTTCGGGTTGTATTTTGTCCCGTTTGCATTGGTTTAACATATCAATCCACTTGTTTTCCCCTTTGGTGCAGCAGCACTGTGTACTCTGTGTGAAACTGGCTGTTTTGATGCTGTATCTGTGTATTTCTGTTTTTATTGGCCAGCTGACTAAAGCCTGACCTCTTTACACCCACACACTGTGATACACAGATGCTAGCAAAACAGTCCTATGCCAGTCGCAAACTTTGTGGCAAATATTACATGATGGTGTAAACATATAACAAAAGTAAACACTATTATGAAACAAAACACTATAAAACAAAAATGTTTTGATTTGATGGTTGAAAAAAGATGGTTAAAAAAACCTCTGAAATACTTTGCATTACAATTTTCATGCGCATGTTGTTGTTACTTATTAGGTAAACTAACAAAATCTCCCATAATCCCTGACCAGTGTTTCATCAGCAGGTGAGGTTTTCTCCCTGGAACACCTGATCATGTGTTACATTGCTTGCATGCTTGAAGGGACCCAGGTGCTTTCTTACATAAGACACTGACATCACCCATGCACCAGCTATGCCTGGAATGGATCCTTCATTAACTTGTGGTCTTTATCTCCATCCGTCTTTGCCATTAGCTGTGTTTCCATTGACAATTGTGCACAAAACACATGCAAAATTTGAAAGGCTAAGTTAATAAGTAACTATGAATTAAAGATCATATTAAAAAGATGATATAATTCTTTCCCTGTGTCTCACGAATGAAACACTTAGGCTGCACTGACTGGATTATCCATTGGTTATGTTTTGGTTGACATGATGTTGTACTGAAGACCAGTGAGCAGTAAATGAATCATTTCATTGTTACAGATCTGAATAAAGTAACTCAATGCTGCTCTCCCAATATTTCTTTTATTGGGTTAACGACTGCCTGCTTCCATTTAACGCGAGATCGTAACTTTAGCACTAAAGATCTTAGTTCAAGTATAAAGATGATTTTCCCCGTCTCCTCTGTTTCCTCCTGGGTGTGATTTGATGTCCCGTTCATATCTATAGTTTTTGTGAAACAGTCTGATTTATGGGACTGTCCTCTGGGTATCTTTACCCCAGTACCTTGTATTTTATGAGGCCTCCTGCTCTCGTCGTCTTCAAATTCATGTAACATTAACCTTGTGGACTGAGGTGGTCCCTCAGCGGGTGGGCTGGGAGTCCACTGCACTGTATCTACACTTATACACGGAGACTCGAAGTGAAGAAATACTCCAACCCTATACACCTCTACGTTAAAGTCCATTCAAAAGTGTATTGTATTGTAAGTATTTCCTTCCAGTGACGCTGCACTTACCGCAACTGATTTTGTACAATGTGGAGCAGATACATTTGTTATTAGTAAATGTTGTCAACATTTATTCCATCTATTTATTTATAGTTTTATTCTTTTATATTATTATTATATTACAGTTTTTCGGGTTAGGTGTGGGCGTGGATTCTTTTGACGGGAACAAGAGTGGGATACAATTTACATTACACAAATCAATTATTATTCGTCTGAATTATCCATATTTCTGTCTTCACATTACCCCTTAGTGGACACTCCATCATTTAAACCTGCAGATTGACATAAAACGTGTAAGCTAGTGTGTGGGCAACACACTCCAAATAAGTCTGGCTTGTTTGTGGTTATTTTCCATTTCCACCAAAGGGACATGTCAGTTGGTCTAAACATGTGTTATCTCCGTTTCAGTTTGATTTATTACAATTGAAGATTTGGCTCCCGTCGCTCTTTTCCAACTGATGGCTTACATTACATAATATCTAAAACAGCAGAGGAACTGTGAACTGTGCTCATGGAGACTTGTTTTGCTTTTCCCTGAGCTGCGTCTCTTCCAGTGGAAACATCCACACATCAAAGAATTCCTTCGCAAAAATGTGGATGGATTCTTCCAGAAGGAGGTTCGGGTGGACAAAGGTGGGTTTTGTGTAATGAAAATGGACCATAAAGGAACCTTTGAGGAGCAGGGGACGGCAATCAAATACGGGCAGATGAAAACACCGTGTTGTGACAGATTGGAGGATGTGTTTGCAGCAGCTGCTCTGCGATATGGACATAAGGAAGCGTGTACTCATCTTGATGGAGCCCTGATAGGATATACAGTTAAATACAAAAGTGAACTTTGTTGGACCAAAAACGGAAATTCACCATCACCTGAATCATTTCCCAGTGCGTGCACACGGATTTACAGGTTTTATCATTTACTGTAGCAAGAAAAACGTATTCTCTGATAACTGCTCCGGTACCAAAGTCTCACCACAGACCACTCAGCCCAGAAACTCTGCAGCAATGTTTCATTCAAAGAATCCGCAGCATCAAATCCAAAGTTCTCTAACAGTTTTATCAGCTATATGGGAGAGCATCATACTTCCTCCACTTCCTCCTGCTCTCTGATGTGAAATAAGAGCGGCTCGGGTGAATGGCTGCCCTCCATCATGTCACAGAGTTTCAGCCAAACAGAACAGAAATCTGAGCGAGACCAACAAAACTGGTTGGAAAATAATGAGATTCCCAAAGGCAATTGGCTCCTTTTACTCAGACTGAAATGTAGACGGTCGGCCTGCTCATTCACTCCTGGGTTTGCATTTATTTCACAGTTAAATGAACTGTTGTATGATAGCCTCTGATAAAGAGGGATAAATATTGAATTGTTTTTTGTATGTGTGCCCAAACAAGATACAATATATCCAGGAGCCTCTGTTCAGGAAATGGGAGCAGATCATATCAAACCAAGCAGCTAACTTATCTACACTTAATTTAATTAAAGCTGTATCATCATATCGGAAAGAAAAAGAAGAAGAAGAAAAGTCTTTCTTTACACACATTTTAAGTATGATATACTCAAATAACCATACTGGAAGTATGCATAGAAAAGAGTGTCTCTTGTCTGGTGTTGAAGAGGATGAACCTTTCACTGTATCACTAATAAAAATCACTGAAATAACAGATTAGATGTTGAGATGTTGTTGAGATAAATTATGGCAAAAATGATATTGCCCTCTGAAAGATGGTAGAAGAGAAGCAGGAAGTCTCCTGAAATAGAAACGGTGAGACGAGAGGACTATATGTCCATGCTCAAGGTCAAAAGGTCAAGGCATGCTGAGGGTCAAACAGGACCTACAGGGAGGGAAGGGAGAGTTTTGACAAAACTTGGCCTGAAGGTGGATGACAGCTGGAATAGTGCAGACATTGTTCCAATATGTGATCAACACTCAAAGGTCAGTTTGTCTTCATCTCCAAAACAGTTTTGTGTTAAATTTTTGCAATTGCAACATTTTTGTCCGTGAACTCTCACAGGCAGACATCTGATCACCAAACATGGACGAGGGCGGCGGAGTGCTCACACAACTCAAAGATGTTTAAAATGTATGGAGATAACACGGTATAAGGGGTGAAATGGTTGATTAGTTAGTCAATAACGATATTAATGTCACTGTACTATTTAGTATCATGTATATCGTTATATTTAGGTCAAATTATTCACTGATAATAACTTTTTCAAGGTTGGAAATTTTGCTTCATTAGGTTGTATAAGTTCATAAATCATTAAATGCATCACAAAGGATGCAGGTAACATTTAACCAATTTAGTTTACATAAATAAGTTACAAATCAATGATTTAATTAATGAAAACAATAATTAGTTGAACCGTATTTGATAAATTACTTCCATGCAGAGGCCACAGAGGAGACCAGTGGTCCTTTCCCAAAATAGTAATTGATTCCTATTTGGTTTCATATCGTACAGCACTCTAACCCTGACTCAATTTGAACAGTTACGCCAGCAGATTTGGAACAGTTAATTTAATTTGCTGCATTTGTTTGCTCAACTTGTTTTATGTGTGCCCAAGGATTATTTTCACACCCAATACGCAATATAACTGTCTAATAAACATCTGCCTCTCTCTTTTACTGCACTTTGGGTTTTTGATCCATTCAAATCCAGCTGCTGCTGGTGTGAATTGTGAGGTTAAAGCAATGTTGCCTATGTATAACATTTCTCTGGGATGATGTGAATTTTGAGAGGGTCCATGACGTTCATGAACCACAAATGCGTTCATGGTTCTTCCTTTCACAAAGCACTGCTCCTTTATCAAGAGGCTTTCTGAGGAGGCGTCTTATGAAAGTGTGATTATTGCTAGTCTAGTGTAATGACCCAGCGGTGAAGATGACCCCACCCACACTGCCCTCAGATGTCCTGCACGGTTGTATGACGATCAGGCTGAGGGTTAAGTTAGGGTAGATCCTATCAACAGACCAGGTCTCTGGAGCAGCGAGGAGCGGCATATTTCAGTGGCAGGCCCAGCGCAGATAAAACTAATAACAGCAGGCACAGAACAAATCGCAGCAGCCCCCGATCAGGCTGCAGATGAGGAAATCTGATGGAATGTGTGCTTTTCAACACTCCCAGTGTGATTCCATCAAAAGCAAAACAGTTACTGTGTTAGGGCTGTTACTGAGTGGTGCTTCCTTCTCTTGATCATTTTCACAGCATTTAAAAAAAAAAAGCTAATAATCCATCTGGTTTGAAGTTAAACCGACACTCTGAAGCAACTGAGGCGAAATGTTTGGACAGATTCTCAGGGTAACGCTCTTAATAGCTCCAAGGGGACTCCAGGGGAAGGCGTTCCTCACTCCACACAATATACAAGAGTCTCTATGGAGCACATTTCTTCTTTCTCGTTTTTAATTTGCGCATATAAAATAATGATAATAACAAAGAATACATTTGTTGAATATACAATTCCAATCAGCTTGGTAAAAAGTCGTTAAACTAAGAGACAACGTCAAGATGGTGACAATAAGATGTCACCAACCTCACCGTCTTCATTTGGTTTGATATGTTTTGCTTGTTTGAAACACACATCTTCATTCCTGTACCTGTTGGTGAGTGGGCCCTCGTCTTAGAAAGAATACATGTGATCCTGAATACTAAATTTGCATTTTTAAACATTTTTGTCCATATTTGTAAGTCAAGTAACATAATTGAGTATGTGTTTGGCCCTGTACCTCACAAACATCACTCCGTAATCGGCCATCTGAGATGACAGACCTGATGAGTTTTGACTCTTCCCAGTCTTCCCTGTGTGTTGGAGTTGTGTGTACTTTGTTATGTAAACCCAGCTTCCTAACCTGCCAAGCCATCCCTTGGCAAAAGCTTTCTGTTTAAATTTATTACCACGTTTTTTTCAGTCAGACTTTCCATAGACATGGCAGCCGTGAGTTATAGCCACATAATGCATTTTTAACGCACGGCCAGGCATCGCAAAATTAGGAAGAAAGGCCATTTAAACCATCACCGCTGATTTTTGATGGAGGAGGAGAAGTCACCCGCCAGCTTTCTGCCTCAGAGAAAACATATTCTAAGCCAGCGGATTGTTTATGCGCTTCACTATACCAAACGTTTATTGTCAAAATCTATTTTCTCAATTGCCGTAGAATCAAATTTTTGACATGATTGTCAGCGTTCTCTGTTTCATCCTGATCAATCGTGAGCCTTCATATAAAAGCCCTGCATCCTCCAGTTGACTTCTCACAGGTTAGGTAGCAGAGAAGCTTTCTATCCTATCAGCTCAGCCATCTTATAACACAATCACACTGCACCACATGTGTTTTGGAATTACTTCCTTCCCATCTATGGACAAACTACGCGCTGGAATGCAAATTGCCGTTGAATAATTGGCTCATGGATCCATTCATAATATAACAAAAAGCTTCTCCGTGAGAAAGAGCTGTTTGTCCAACGAGAGTAAGGAATTATCCAAAGACAGATGTTACGACTTAGTCCACTCATCCATTGAAGGTATGCCTTTTTGCAGTGTATTACATTTAATCCACTGTTAATAATTCACAGGATTCCAAGATCTGCTTCAATCATGTAATTCAAACAAAGGTATCGAGTGTCCACATGCTACCGTACGCCCTGTGAAGAATCATTTCACACAATAAACAACCTGTTTAGTCATAAAGACGTGCTCAGCCATCTAAAGTAAGGTGATTGTTATGTAATCTGTATGAGCGTGTAAATATTACGTAACAAGGGACAGAGACTTGAGGGACGGAACTCTGAGATGAACCAGATGTCGGCTCATTTGGTTTGGAAACACACTGGATTCATTCAGTGCCACAGATCCTGTCCATAGAGACTCTGTCTGTGAGTGTGAGTCTCTGTGTGTGTGTATGTGTGTGTGTGTGTGTGTGGTTTGCATCTGCAGCGGCAGGCCAAACAGATTTCTCAAATCGACCAACTGAGCATACTTCGTCGTGTGTCTTGCTGCGGTCATCTCTCCGTGATTTATTTTGGATGACTCGAAATGAAAATCTTTGCTATGTCGTCAACATATAAGAGACAACGGTAAAAACCCCATTCATTCTCTGAAGTCCCAAGCACAGTTCCTGTAATTGAGACAAAATCTTCATATTTACAATCCAGACTGACTGAATGCTGCCAGACTGCATGATCCGTGGTTCTGTTTTGTATTTCGATCAGTTTCCATCCGTCATTCACTTTCAAGGCAAACCACCAAAACAGTAATGTGTTACCTTACAAATATTTTACTGTTTACCTTTTTTAAATGCTAATATAATAATATAATGGGATGACAGCCTGTATAAATACACCACTGAAACACATCACGTCAAGCTGTTTCCAAAGTTCTACAATGAAGGACACCGTAGGGCCGAAATGTCATATCGAGCTCAGACAGTGTGTTATAACATAGAAAACAAAAGGGAAAGTTACAGATACATTTCCCATTGTGCTTTTAAATGAAATGCGATCATTTAAAACCGCAGATGTTGGTACGATTGTATATCACAGCCGGTGCTGATTGTTAACACGTGGTTAAACACACACAGGCCTTTGCTCATTGTGCTGAGTTGAGCACCAAGTAAGGACGACCGCACATTAGGGCACAAGTGCAGGAGTGTAGATGGTTATCATCCACTTGAGACACACTTGATGGTGGTGACGGAAGTGTGTCTGGGAACCTTAGCTGCCAAGTGACGATGAACTGTAAAAAATCATAAACAAAGGCTGCACGTTTTCTCTTCCTTGTGCTCTTTAAGGCATCAAGTTAACACACTTGGCCAAAGGTGTGTACAATAACTTACATCTGCTGATTTGTTTGCTGTTTGATCGACGTCGATGCCTATTATTGTATATTGATGTAATGCTCTGCAAGTGTAATGAATTGAAATTGTGCTTGGTAAAGACATCCAGCATAAAACATAAACAAAACTACATAATTATATACATATGTAATTTTTTAGGAAGTTACATTTTAAACCATATAGTGAAAATGTCACCTTATAAAATATGATTTAATTTTGAATTCTGACACTGTCCAGACTTACCTGATCTTCAAAACTCATCATTAATTCATTAGTTGGTAAACCACCCACCTCTACTGTTACTGCCCCACACTGACAGAGAGGCCACCTCAGGTAATATGAACCATGTTGATATTGTGCATTGTTGGCATACCTCACTGACGCTGACCTGGGTCTGCTGTTTCAGACCACTGACTTTCACACTCGTCACATTGTACACCTTCTCAGCATGATATGAGGCAGCAGGTCGGCGTTCTCTGTGTGATTTATATTTGTATGCGGCAGAGGTGGATGGATTCTTTGATACTTGGCTTGTTTTGCGCTGGGATTTTCAATAAGCAAGCGAGCTGCTTAATCCACTACGTGTTGAAGAGACAACCAACTCCGGAACTTTCTCGCAAAAATGTCTAAATTGTTGTTTTTCCAGAATTTGAGATAAGATACTTTCAGATCTGTTCCTCATCTGCACAGTTTTTCCCTCATCTGCACGCCAAGGTATTACACAATTGCTTCCCCTACAGAGATTGACACATTACTTAGTAAAATATTCCACTAAAACACAAACCTGATTTCCACAGAGACCTGCAGTGTTTACCAAAGTGACTACATTTAAACACTTATCTAAACAAAAACAGTGTGTATCTTTCAGTTCTGGGATATCGAGATACGCCTCTGCGGTCTGGTGTGATCAGCACACAGAAAGCGTTAAAAGTAGTGAGGTCATTAGTACGCCCAAAGGCTCGCTCATTCACCATCCCATCCACGACGGCTCAGTCAAACAAGAATCACGAGAAAGAATCGTGAGAGTGAGAGACTTAGCAGTCACATGGAGGATTTTTTGAGGCCAATTTTAACATCTCAGACTGCTAAATTATGTCCACGAACAGCCTCGTTTTGCATTTTATTTTGTAGTAGTGTTCTTCCTGACAGCATGTTGGTGGCTGTATTCAGTGCAGGACTATAGGAAGGCTGGGTGGTCCACACCCTCTGCTATCCCAAAGTAGCTCATTAGTAAAACCACAGTGATTATTTTCCAAAGAGCGTCATGGTTTACTCTGGAAGATTCGCTAATATTACAACACTGAAAGTTTTAATGAAACCAAACATCGAGCCAAAGTGTGACACGACACGAGAAATGTACTTTCTCCCTCTCCGTAGGTGCTTGTTAGCTCAATGGATGTGTCCATCAGGGCCAGAGAGAGAGCAGATGTTGTTACAGAATATTGACCGAGTGCTATGTCAGATTTCCCAGGGTCAGACTTCACAAAAGCCCAGCACTCCTTTAAAACCCCAAAATAGCCCCGGCTACATTCCTGTCTCACTCCAGACAATATTGTGACTACAGTGGAAGAAACAGAGAGCCAGGAGCACATCGGACACACTTTAAATCCTGTGTGCTACTTGGTTGGATGCATTTGTGCATATTCTAAGTATTTGCTACTCTAATTTATTATAATTAATTGTGTGAGTATGTTATGCATGTAATAAATGTGTATAATTAGGAAGAGGAGTGGGTTTGTTTGGGTTTTGGTTCTATGAACTAAAAATCACCAGAGAATGATTCTTAAATAAATAAATAAAAACATACATATTAAGTTACAGTGAGGACACATAAACCTCATTCTTTTGCATTTGTTTGATTTTGCTGGATTTGTGCATGATAAATGAATTGATTAACGTAAGCAGAGAATCCAAGTATTGCAGGACATTGAGAGGAGCGCTGCTATGGCGTTTCCTCCCTATGTGTCCAGATGTGTAAGCATTATACTACAGAGCAATGAAGGAACTATCAAACACTTTAATTCAAACAATTGTAAATAGAATAAGAATAGAAAAACTCAGGATTTATCCTATAATTACAATGAAGTCCAGAGATCAAGTAAAATTTTCTGACATAGTTCATTTGCTTTGTTTTGAATCTGGGAATAAATTGTTGTAATGTTGCGTTTACTCTTAGTTTGATTTAACGGGGGGAAAAAAAATATATCAGAAAGTAAAATCAGCTGATATGCTGCTGAGAGTCAGACTGTAAGTATGATTAAGGGTGTGTACAGCTGTTGTCGCTTGGTATCCTTGGTAACTTGGTCGGCACCTTTTAACTTTAACAGACAAACTTCGCTTTTCTCATCACTTTGAAGTAATCAAAATATTGCCACAAAGCATTTAAAAAAATTGCATAAAAAAGAAATTACCATCCGTCAGGAAGATGTCACCAACCACAGTGTCTGCGGATTTCACGTCTGTGCTAAGTAGGATGGAAATCTGGGCTTGTCACATCATGCGCATCCTTAGCTTTGCTCTCCTTTTTAGGTGATCAAACCTTTATCCCAAATATAATCATCACACTCCATCCCTGCTGCTCCTCCTCAGTTGTGGTTGTTGAAATATGATGATTATTGTTGGGCGTAAATATCTTCATATCTAACATATTGCTCAGCTTGAACAGCTCCTCTGTCATCTGTGAGATCAAAGGGTGAAAATGAGGGGTGAAACAGCTGCGGATGAATCTCTGACTCCATCTCTTCTCACGCTGTGTATCGCTCAAGGCATCAGCACGTCTTGGCTGTCAGTAAACACACACACGCAGTGAGACTGTTGTGTGATGAGAGCTGTTAAAACTGCACTCAGTGAGAGATTAGTTGTCTCTCTGTCTAAAAATAATATAAGAACGTATAAGTTACACTGTTAGGCTTTATTATTGCTGCAGCAGCCAACTGGCATCGTTGCAGCAGCAGTTGTAATGCTGGCAGCCATTTAGGGAAGCCACCATGTAATTGCACTGCTGTGGTAACAAGTCATTCATATTGATATCATCAAGTTTGTCTACCGAGCTGTCTATCTCCACATAAAAAAAAAAGCAAAAACACTTAAATACTGTGAACTCAACCATCACAATATTAAGTCTGTTTTTTTATTAACACTGTGGTGGTGCTGCATACAACAGTAAACACTGGAGACATGAAAATATTGGCCTATTGTTAGACCATTCTACAATCATACATATTCCGTTACTTTTTTAATTAAACTTAAATCATGTACCTATAAATGCGTATTGTTTCTGTGTAGTGGTAGTATTATTTGTTCCATTTCATTGCCTATTGAGTTTTGAACGTTTGTACTTCCCTTAGTTTGCTGGTCAGAGTGGCAAACATATCAGTAATATATATATATAAATTAGTTAGTTAGTTAGTTTTGACCTCATTTCTGCTTGTTCTCTGTCTTACAGAAATAATGCTCCTCCTTGCGTTGATGTTAATTGCAGCAAACGCTGAGTTCCACAATAGGCCGATGCACATCAACCCATAAAAGCCTCTCTATAGTTCATACCTATATAACTCTACATTACCCCAGCCCACTCAACTTTGCTGTCATATTCAGGTATCATAATCTACTGTATCACGTTACAATAGTTAAGTATCACAGAGAATGAAAAACATGTTTTCCCCTAACTCATAGTCATGTCGCGTGAAGATTGATTGATCCGAGGTCATGGCTGTGACTTGTAGAAATTTACGGAGACATTCTACCCCTGCTGTAGTTTTTATCACTGAAATGTCCTTGGCAACCCTCAGACATTTCCAGCATCTGATGGCAGAGGTCCATGAATGAGCAGCTTTGATGATGCCTATAGAAAGAGGAAAATTGTTGCGCAACTGCTTGTTTTTCCGTTTGACCATTTAAAAAAAAGGTACATTTTCAAATTTCAGATGCGTAACCACTAAGGTGTTTTGTTCCCAAATGTGGGTGGAGCTTCTGAAAATAGAACAGAAAGAGGAGTTAAAACCCAGATGTTGTGCTTTAACTTTCCCGTCTAGTGATTTTGTTTTGGTTGTGCTTGAGCCACACGTGGACTCATCATGCAGCTTTGTTTTATGACTGACAATAAAAAAAAAAAAAGGCAACAGCAGCGTCAAAAGCAGCAGCCTAACACCTGTTCATCCTCTCCACTGTGAAGCCTGACTTGGTCTTAAAAATCATATGTGGCACACATGCGGACCATTTGCATGCACCGATGCACAGTATTTATTGTTTTATGTTATCTTGTTCCTCTGGAGGATTATCTATCTGTCTGCTGCTACCGTGCAAACTTTAGTTTCACATCCCGAGTGTCTGTGAGACTGATACTCATGGGAACGACTGCAAATCCCCAACAGATGAAACGAGTTGTCCCCATGTGACGACGCTCAGACTGACTGTCTCTGCTGTTGTCTTTTCCACTGTCATCACTGTCCTGCTCTACTGGAGCTCCCCAGGACTTCAGTCTTGGTTCATGCTCAGATGAGCCTGGCTTGAATTTGACTACTGTACTCATGAGTTGTCACCACTCGAGACGATACACTTGATACAGAATCCTCATTAACATCATCAAATCCTTTAACACTGACAAATTTATTGGTAATTGAATCCACCTTAAAGCAAACTGTTCAGGGTAATTTATATGAAATTCAATGAGCCATTAAATATTGGTAACCCATTAATAATGGAGTATACTGTGTAGAAAAAAGTTCTAAAATTCAATGATAATAACCCCTAAGTTCCATTGTACTTCTTATCATACTTGATGTGTTGGGTATCATTAATTTATTAAAAAATTCCCAGAATGCATCCTGATATATGTGGTATTCTTAACATTTATGGCATTTCAGTACAGTTTAAGAAAGAAAGAACAGTACTCTACTGATCCCCATACTCTGCATTTAACCCATCTTAACTATGAGCAGCAGCGGGCAGCCAATACATGCACATGTAAACACACACACGCTAGCGCCTGGGGACCAACTCCAGATCTTCACCTAGTGCCTTGGTCAAGGGCAGTGGCAGGACCGATGGCACACTTTTTTGTGGGTAGGGGAAACCGGCGCACCCGGAGGAAACCCACGCAGGGAGAACATGCAAACTCCACACAGAAAGGTGTGGAGGTCGACCTCGGGATTCGAACCCACGACCTTCTTACTGTGAAGCACCAGTGCGAATCACTAAGCCCAATATAACTTTATGAAGGTGGTTAACTGCAAGTTTGTGAGAGACAAGCAGCAGCAACACAATGGTGGAAAAACAAAGCATTTACCTTCAATTTAAAGTTGTGGACGTAAACACAAACATCAAACAACTGGAAAAATACCTTAAAACTTGTTGAGTTGAGTAAAATCTACTCTCCCTCTTTGACAGTCCTCTAGGGTTTTCCGCCATTTCAACCAACATAGACATAAACAAAATCTGACTGATGGTTGCAGATGCAGCCAAGGGTTGAGCTTCAAACTGTACATCCAGATTCTGCAGCTTATGGTGAGTTTACAAATCCAGCGGAAACATGAATAGTAGAGCGTCCGTGTGTAACCCATCCTGTCAGGGTTCATGGAAATCTAAGCCCAATCTTGACATTTGCAAAAAATGTTTCCATGAAGGCTGTTCAATTTTGACGCAATCCTCCATCATCTCGCCGTGGTGTTTTGAAGTGGAGCTGACTGCTGACGCCCGAGGCTGCAGTGGAAAAGCCGCCATGCTGTTCGAGGACTGTCTCCTTTCTGGTTACAATTAAGTGATTTATAATCTGGCTGCTCCTCTGCTGGGTGTCTGGGTTTCCTCTTCTTTTCCTCTCCTCATTCTTTCCTTCGCCTCCCATTGTAAAGAGGATCAGAGTGTATCAGTCTGTCAGCTGCCAATTCGCAGTCTTGTTTATCAATTCAGACTGGGTCGATCCAAGTCCAGATTCTGTCTCCCAAGTGGGTCCACATGGCCACAGTGCTGCGCTGCGTCTGATCTGAGGAGCTTGTTTTTAGGAATCTATCATGTCCACTTAGCATAGCTTGAGACCGTGGAGTAATACAAGTGCTCATGTGCGTTTACACACAGATTGTGTTTATGATTAGCTCGTTGATGCTTTGAGTGAAAACGTGCAAGAAGAGGAGGGGGGGAAAGTGGGATGGAAATATTATTTGCTGTGTCAGCTGTCTTTTAAGACCTTTGAAAGATGGATTTAAACACTAAATAAGGCTTCACATTTTTTCACATCAATTTAAGTGTGGAAATCTTGATAGCTGTAATTACAAAAGAAAGCAACTCCCCTTCTAGTCAACTCTGGCACTTTTTTTTAATCTTGTTTTCCCAAGAGAAGATTCCAAAAATACGATGTGCACTGTTATTTTTCGCAAAGCACAATGTGTTTCTAAAAACTTGCAAGCTTAATGGAAAAAATTACGTTTATCCAGTTTGACTGCTTTTTTTTTAGCCTAAATTACAAAGTGAAGTTGTAGCGAAAAAATAAAGTCATTCAGCTTTTCTAATGGTGATAATTAGATAATTATATTGTAATTGATAAGTGATTGATTGACAGCAGGATGTGAATCTTCTCAACAGTTTTGAAAGTGTCTGTGTTTTTTATAACCCCAGCAATCAAATCAATGAATTCATTATCATTAAATTGAAATCTAACAATAAATTCAATTGTAAATTCAGTTGTTGTTCAATTGTTGTTTTTCGATAGGGTGTATCAATCACAGTCTTGTAACACCAGTGTTCGGGTGTTCAGGTCAGGGTCCGGAAAAAAGGGTCACACAGGTGATTTGTCCTCTTCCATGCACATTGGAGGAGTCTGCCTTCCTTGCATTTTTTCCACAGACCACAGTTGTTTCATCCACTGGCTTGGTTGTTAGTAGAGACGGAAACACTCTTCCTTGATCGTGCCATGAGTACAGAGCACTTACACACTGATAAGACGTACTCGCTCACTATCAGATGCAGCCTAATTGCTCTGACATTATTATTGTGTCTGAGGGATAAATGCTCTGCATACCAGTGCATATTTACCCAGACAGCTTTGCCCCTGTTTTACAGTGTCACTGTCTATTTTATGGCAGTTAGACATTGTGGAAGTCTACTTTGGGCCCGGCTATTAACAAAATTGGCTAAATCTCACATTCCTTCTTTCAAAATAGCTTTTTTTAGGACATCCAAACCCACCTTGGCCTGCCCCTGTCAGTTAGAGTTAAAATGGGATTGACAAGATTCCTTGCTGAGTAAAGATGTTGTGCTTCAAAACTGGATAAAATGCTCTTAAGCAGTCTTAAGTATTGTTACATAATGGCCCTAATACATTACAGGAGCTGGAGAAAATCACTGTATTACTTCTCCGATTGGACAAGTATGCCTTTGATCCAGGGAGGCGGCCTCCGCAAAAAAAAACCCCAACTACAGGCTGCAGGCACACTCAGCACCTCAACCGATCGAGCAAAGGCTGTAAAAGACTCAGTGAGGAGATCTGCATAGCTGTCAGAGTTATTTATTTCATTCAATGAAAACTATGAATTGCATAACGCAGGATTATTAACTAAGTCTTTGAAAGTCTCCAATTTTGATCCCGGAGACGAGAATATTAATCCAGAAACAGTCGACTTTCATGGTAAAGCGATTTGGCCTTTGTGAAGTATGGAACCATAAATAATTTGTTGACCTGAATACCTGAAGGACTGAGATTGAAGCTTACTTGGTGGTCTGTGTAATTTCTTTAAAATCCACTTGATCTGGCTTTCACAGTCAGACATCCTCTCCCTCAGTACATAGTTATCAACGGTGAATCTGTCAACCAGCCCTCTTTTGAAAATGTGAATGTTCACCATTGTTATGGAGTCATTAGTGTTTGCATGACAAATATCATAAACAAAAGGCTTTCAATGAACTTTTCCAATAACAACAACTTTTCCTGCTGTGGGTTTTCCTCTCTTGCAATTCAGCTGCAGATTTGCATTGGAAAAAGATTTAAAAAGGTAGATTTTCCCCTCATTTAAAGCCTTAAAAGTAGACAAAATGGTTCATCATGATGGACATTTGTGTGTGAGCCAGGCTTGAAATATGTTTCTACGAAATCAAAGCACTATGTTTACATTAACATACACATTAGAGAAATTAAACAACAATATCACAGATCCCTAACATTTTTACTACAGGCCGCCTGTATGCATGTGTGCTGGTGTGTGAATATCAGAATTGATCACGCTGACGTAATACTTTCCACATACTCCACGCTGCACACATCTCTAAATGTCAAGGTCACCACGCTGGAAGTCCTCGCCTTTCAGTTCTCATATGGGGGCCGCAGAAAAACCACAGTGTCCATCTCGCTGTCACAGAATGGAGCTCGCACAGGCTGAGAGGAGCCATGCGTGTGGAAACATCCCCGATGTTTTGTATTCAATTATTCTCGGGACAGCCAGAGCCGACATCTGTAAAAGCCATGAGATAGACGTCGTAGACACGCAGCCAGAAGAGCGTCAGTCATGTTGGTACAACGCTGACTAACAGGGACGTCAGAGTTCAGAGGACAGCGAATCTGAAAGTGATCTCTAGCGTGGGGAAATTTTTACTTTCCACACGTACCACTATTTTGATTGGATTGTGTTAAAAATTACATTTTTACCACAAAATATATCAGCAGACACATTCAGGTTTATTCTTGGTAAAACAATGTGTGGCCTATGGGGGTATTTGGAAATAGCTGACATTATTTGTGTTCCATAAACCAATTTCATGGCGACTCTCTAACAGCCTTACGTTGATGTCCAGGTCTAACGATGCCTATGATGACAGATGGAGAAGGATTTCAGTTACAGAGCTCCTGCAAAATCACTAATCAGAGTTAATATGAGTAAACTTCACTCCACAAAAAACTACCGTGGTACATCAAAACGTGAGATGAATGATTTATATTGCATATCAACATTTATTTATTTATCACAAATGAATATAATCATGTGATAGAATTATAATAATAATCAAGGAATTATAGTTCTTCTGCTATAACAACAGCTATGAAAGCAATAAAACAGATTTTTATTATACCCTTTTTTTTGTCATTAATATACCTACACTAAAATATAAAATCTCATCATTGTGTACCACGCCCCAGACATTACTGTCTGTTTATGTGGCCAAATTATATTCATACATATTTACAATGTATTTCATGATCGATATCATTTTTCCCTCTGTCATGTGCTGGGCTTTAACATTAAAGGTATCAGAGTGTGCCAGTGTAGCGTGTTCCTTTGAATGTCCCCAAGCAGACCGCAAAAAAGTTACACTTAGCAAAAGTCGTTAGACACCAAGCCAAGCTTTAACAGCTTTAACAGCTCTGTACAGTCAGTGGATGCAGGCCAAACAACTCTTAATTCTTTCCATTTCATTTGTCTCGAGTGGCTTCTTCCCCCACCCTCTGTCACACTGGAAGTTTAACATCTTACATAATTTTTCAGGTCAAGTCTATACATGTGATCGAAGCTGACAGGAAGCCAGGATCGTGACCTGGACAGGAAATCAAATGTCCAAAATCAGTGATTCCTGGGATGAATCAACCCTGAAGGCCTCTATTCATCACATCCTCATACTGAGCACCAAAGTCTGGTGAGGTCACACTCGTCTAGTGCTCACGTTTCTCTTTGGCCAGACGAAGGGATCTGCAGGCCCCTGAAGCACTACGGGCCCCCTCTGATTTTAACTCTGCTTTTTGGAAAGAGAGTGCGTGCATAGTGAAAATGTTACATAATTTTTCCATGAACAAACGTATTTCTGGCAAATTTGCAGTTCGTAAAAGTTCTTTTTTTTCAGTTCCATCTGTGTCTAATGGCTGAAAAGCTCTAATGTGATTTTCCTTTTGAACGTTTTGGGCCATTTCCTGCTAATTTTATGGTCACCCTGAATTGCACTGTGTTGATATTGTTAATGTGCTACCATAATAACTTTTCCTTTTCACAACGGTAAAAACACCTCACAACCCTCCACAAAAGGTGTTTAAAAGCAAAAAAAGTGATAAAAGCTTCAATAATTTGCAAAATGTTTAAAATTGGTTTGTTTTTGTTGGTATTTAATTAAGCTAAAAGACCCAAAGAATGGGATTCTGACAGAAATGACTTCAATTTGTCATTTTATTTGTTTTCTTTTGCATAAATGCAGCTGTGCAAATGTTCCTCAGCAGAGGTCATAAACTTTCTCAGGAAAGAGGAACAATCTTATTCTAGTTTGGGACTCACATACCGTGTGTTACTTAGCCTTTGTTTTCCAAGAGTTTGTTGCTTGAGCAGATCCCACGCGATGTGTCTGCACATCTGGATTCTATGTGTGCCACTGTTCCGCTGCAGTGTTTGCAGGACAGCAGCGTTGTTTTTTTGAACTTAGACTTTACGACCAAACGATCAGCTTTGTAGTTTTGCCATCACACTTGTATGAAGTGATAATGACATGGTGAAATATTTTGAGATTGGGCACTTTAACCACTGTAGCTAAGCCCTGGTTTCACAAGTGTAATAAACAACTTGATGACATCTGTGTCCAAATTGTTGTTGAATACGCTGTTGCTTTTTTTTATTGTAGGCTGTAGCAGCTGGCAAAGGGCGATATGTGACAAGTTAACATAAAAGTAGTTTAAACATCTTTAAACATCAACGATGGTGACAAAATAGTTGTAAAACTGCAAATATTGCTGTGATGGGTGAAGGCTACAATGCAGCATTGTACTATGACAGCTTCACCTTTGAACTGGGATCAAGAGGGAAGGGTATAGATATGGATATGTCTTCAAAATTTTTACAAAAATCAAATTATTATAAGAGGACGTCTGATGGGATAGCCAGTATAACCATATAAAGGAAGGCTTTCTCTGTTAACCCCTTGAACATCAGTAATTGGTAATTGAGTCTCATTGAGGCAAAGTGTTTGGTATTATTTAAAGGGATTTAGAACAATTTAACAAGACTTTTATCATTAGCAGTATCCCATTGTAACAAATGTATGTAAAATATCTAAAACTGTCTAGACTTAGTATTATAAAAGAATCCTAAAGTCATTTAGGATTTTCACATCTGAAGGTCAAAAGTGTCTTCTGCTGCAGTGACACCTTAGACTGCAGTTTTGCGTCCACAGGTGGGCCGACAAAACCTAGAGACTGCCAGCGACATTGGAAACCCAAATGTGGCTCCACTTAACGTCAGGAAAATTCCCTCGGGGTACACGACGAAGACAGGGGCAAATGTCGTTTGACTTGCAAAAATGGAAGAAACCCTCTGACTCCTGCTACCAAAACGTTTCTCCTCAACCACAGGAGTAAAAGATAAGAAAAGCAGAGAGGAGGAGGAGATTCCCCTCTTACTTATTGAGTTAATGTCTTCCTGAGGGGATGAATAGATGGTGCATCATCTGAGTCAACACGTTAGTGACCTCACACAGGCACTGGACGAGGACATCATCACACTCACTGCATGGGGATGGACCTTTGTAATCATTGTCTTCTGTGAAAATGTGTCCTTTACTTATTATAACACATATTTAACAAGGTTTTAATGAACAAGCTTTGGGCCTTATGAGCGAAGGATTTCTTCCTCAACATAAATTGAACTTTGATCCCTTTAGTGATGACGATTGAGGGCGTACATTGAGAAGTTTGTGCCCGAGACATTTATTAGCAGCATTACGCTGATGGTTCCGAGCTGGATGTATTCAGATAAACGTGTCAGAGGTAATCCACTCTGAACGGTGAAAACACACCAGCTGACGTCAGTTATTTCTGGGAACGTGTTAACTTGCTGGCTTTGGAAAGTTTCCAGTTGTTCCATCATTTATTGAAGTACTGTTACAATTGTGCCAACTGTGAAATTAGCTTTGCCTGCAGTTATCATAAAAGCTCATCTGTGGTTGTCCTTTTAAAGACACTGGGCATTTATTTCACATGGAGGTGGCCATGTGTGTGAAGGTTCTGTTCTTATTCCTTATATATAGTAATTAGTAATACAATTAAAATGCGATTTTTTTATCCTAAACGCTTGAAACTATGCTGTTTTCAAATTTTCAACGCGTTTCTTCTATTTATTGTGTCAAGTAAAGACTTGGCTTGTGGATAGTTTGACCACACGTATCACAAATCAGAGAGTTACTGATTATGAACAACTGAATGAATTTAATAGTCATCCATGTGCCTCTTATTGGACATTCAGGTGTAAATTAAAAAAAATCATTAAGAAGTCATTTGCATTGTCATTATGATCTGAATAAAATTTTTGTTTTTAGAAAATCCCTATTTCTCTTTGAATTATGTACACATTTGCAGTGGTTTTTCTGTTTTTGTGTTCTGTACATTATTTTCAATAGAAACAGTCACAAACGAGACTTTCCCAGCATTCTGTCTGCTGATAAAGCCACACACTCCTTTTGGTAGAATCACAGGTGGTTTTAGAGGAGTTACAGAACACTTTGTCATCAACAGTCACATGACAAAATCAGGTGACACACCTACCTTCACCCCCAGTCACTCATCAATCTGATGAGCAGTGTAAGAGCACGGGTTCTAAACACAGAAGTTGTTTCTATTCCCAGATTCCCCTGTGTAGGGGCTGGAATGTGTAGCTGGCAGCAGCCCGAGGCAGACAACATCCCCTGGGCAGAATGATGTCACTGATTAGTGTGTGTTAATCAGTGCTCAGCTCATCTGGCCCTCCTTTAATGTTTTCCATGGCTGGAGCGTCTGCATGGCGGAGTGGACGACCTGCTCCAAACCAATGATTGCAGTATTGTTTTGTTGAATAAATTGAGATTAGTTAAATTAAAATTAAAATTATTGGGAATTTGTGTCACAGCAGATCTTTTAAAATATCAAACTTTTTGCAGCAACTATTAGCCTCAGAATCAGAATCAGAATCTGTTTTTTTTTTTAGATTTTCACACACAAGGAACTCACCGTGGCATGTTGGTGCGTAACATAACAGTAGATATAGTACAAGGACTGTATATATAAAGGAGCTGTACGGTTGTGTTGTTTGTGTAGGAGTTTGCAGAATAATGTCCTGGGAATGCTCTAAAAAGTTGATCAGTAGATGTGCAAAATATTAACTATAACCATTAACCATAGCCATTCAACATACAAACAGAGTCATCAAATAATGTTGCTACAGTTATTTCAAGATCACATGAGAACCAGAGCCACAACTTGATGTGATTTTATACAACTCTTTGTACATATATATATTTATATATATATATATATTGTAACAACTATTCGGTTTGGTAGGATTTATTAAAGGAAAAGCATGATTAATGTGAGATCAATTGATTCTTTGTGCTTTTGTGGATGTGAAGTTTCATTTCAATTTAGTTTTCACAAAACTCCAATATTTTATTAGGTATCATATTTATTGATCACTATCGTGTGGGAAAGATATGAGAGATTAAACTATTTTGTTGTGTGCGCATTCACTATTTGGGACGCTGGAAGCTGTAAAAGAAAACTTCGTCAAAGTTTGAAGTTTATGAACAGCTTGACACTCTGTAAACATAGACATCCACGTGTTACTGAGAAACATTTACACACACAAGGAAGAATCATGAGGTGGGGAAAAAAGGACAACTCGCTGTGAATAATTATTCTCCATCGCTGAAAAAAAACCAAATCATAGATTCTTATACAAAAAGACTTTTATTTTCTTATTTCTTTCTTTTGGCGGATATCCAGCTTCATTATCACTTTACAGATTAAAAAGCCCAACATGATTTGTGGAAATCTATGTGTAATAATACTGTTTATATTGCACATTGTTACATGAAACCACATCCTGGCTGCTGGACCATAAAAGCAAGTATTGGCTTGGAGGTTAAATCTCATATTGTACAATAACATATTCATAATCACGCCCAGATGACCACCTCTGCACTCGTTCCACTAAAATACCCAAACTCACTGCATCATGCATATACATGTACGTATGTGGAGTCAACCTCAGATATAATTCTGGTCTACAAATATTTGTGCTGTAAAACTAAAAGTCCAAAATGCATTCATGTTCTCACTGCGCCCCTGAATGAGGTCCTCACAGGTCCAGTCCAACAAGGTCACATGAGAGACCCCCTATTAGAGGTCTGGACACCTTACATTAAAACTACTGTTGGGTTATTTGGCAGAAAGTGAAAACAACTAATGTGTGCACTCGACCTCTCACTTTTTCCTTATTTCCTTACCTTATAGGTGAGGGGTAAGGGGTAAGGTGATCACCCATTGATCAGAAGTTTGATCCCCATGTCCCTAATTGCTCCTGACGAGCAACTGGTACCTTGCTCCATTGCATGAAACTGTAAAGCGCTTTGAGTCCGGTGTCCAGACTAAAAAAGTCCATGTAGCACTTTACTTTCCTTGTAAATGTCAGTATTCTTACAGGAAATTACTCTGATGCCTTTTACCAAGCAATTATTACAGCGGGTTGATTAAATGTGATGTAAAGCTCAGGGTAGTCTAATCATATGCAGAAGACATTAACAAGAAAATTGTCAGTAATGACGAAACCATTAAGCCGCAAGAATTTCAACGTCTGGACTTTATGGTGCAGCCTGTAAAATGGGCCCAGCTAATGTATGTTGAGTATACATGGAGCGGACTGTAACCTCTGTGTTTAACGGTATTTATACCACATATTTATACCATACTCGGCCAAACAGGATTTCTGTAGTAGCCTGTAACAAACTGACATTCAGTATGTTCCTCTTACATTACATCCACATTCTGTAATTATAGGCCCAGCTGTGACATTTTCAAAAACAGGTCATTCAGAATACTAGGAAGTAGCAAAAGTATCACAAGTATCACCTAATATCTACAGATTTGTCATAATACAACATTAAGGTTAACATGCGGACTTTGTCATTTTGTGGGAATACTGACAAAATCCCACTCCTGATCCCAGTACTAAAGGATTTCAAACACCAAGCTTGGAAATGAAAGTTGAAAATTAAAATTACAGAAACTGAAGGGTTTTAGTCAAATTTTCAATAACATGCAGACTCAACAGTTTAGAAATGGGAGATAAGCAATTATAATTCAATTGTTGACATTTCGGTGTGAGACTGATTGCAGGTATCAGTCGTGTGTGTTGGGTTTTAGGTGTTGAAAATTGGTGTGTGGTCCTTCTGTGGTCCATGCAGCAGCCAAATGATTTACATCTTAACATTTCAAGCTGCAACTGTACCCACAAAAACAACCTGGGGAAAGTCTAACTCTGTAAGTACAGTAGTAAACAAATCGCAAGCTCGTGTTTCACTTTGGAAGCGGGAAAGGTCAGATTCCGGGCCCACTGACCTGTGAGCGCCTGCTGCCAGCAGCTAATCAGCCGAACCGGCTCGGGCCAGCGTGCACATCAGCAGGTTTCCATGACATCCTGTCTAAACACTTTCAGATGAGCAACCCCTGTCGTTGGCATGAATTTGGCACAGATTATTAGAGTTTTCCATCTGTTTGAGGACACCACTTCCTAAGGTACAATCATTTTTTTTTTTCAGTTTCCATGTTAATTCCCACTGCTTGCTGAGGTTTTCTGTCCATCCAGTGTGGAACAAAACTGAATGCATGGACCGGATTGTGGATTTTACTCTTCAGATTACTCTGGAATGACATGTGGTTCGAGTGTCTCCACTCTGATCGTGATGCTCAGAGCATGACAGTGCAGGCAAGTGATCAGTTTTCTGTTGCCATCACTGTTCTGTTATTGATTACTGCTACACGATAGGAATATTAATTGACATGAAAGATGAGGACAGGATTGTGATTCTATGCTTGCAGAAGTGCCACTTCTAAATAAAAAGAAACTGTTCCAAAACAACTCCGGGAGAATGGAAAGCAGGGGCTAGGACCACTGCCAGAGGAAACAATAGTAACTTTGTCCTCCTGCTCTATGGTCACCTCCTGCAGCTCTTGTCTGTGAGCATTCCTGGCTGGCGTGCTGTAAGATGTTACTTGACATGATAGAAAGTCCTCTGAAACGATAGTATTCACGAAACATGACCATACAGGGGGCAAGGCCATGTTAGCATGTATTATACAAGAGATCGTTTCTTTTCTGTTTTTGCCGGTGCACAGTGCACAGTGCTAATATTTATGTGGTACGTGGATGTTCAAGTAATGCACAATGTGACAGAAGGCCATATTCTCCATTTCTTTGATAACAAGAGAAGACAAAACACCATGAAACCATGTCTTTAAGGCGTGAGGTTAGAGACTCCTGCCAGAAAATCATTTATTCCTTACCCTGAGACCTTTGTTCCCTGACTAAGCCCAAAAGCCTCTGTCTTGGCATAGACAAAGTTTTGTTTCAGTAAATTCTTTTGAATTATTTCCAATGAAACATTTTTCCAAGCCTTTAATTTGGGATTTTTTTTACTTTCTGGCAAGCTCCGATTGCTATAGGCAGCCAGCAGTTAAACACTTCTATTAGAAGCTGAAAATATATTTTATTATTTGGAAAGAGTCAAAGGAGAGACAATCTGTAAGACATTTCCCAAGATGATGAGGAAAAAAGTTGTATAGATCTATAAAAGTTACTTCAAAGTGACTAAGAAAACCTCTCCAGTTTGAGTGACGGACCATCTTTGGTTGGATCAGGTCCAACTAATCATCAGACCTGTCTCCTGAACAGAACAAGACCCACTGCACATCTGCCTGCACTGCACATCTGCTGGCAATGATTGTCCAATTTCCAGCCTGCTTGGGGAGCCACTGATTAAAAATCCACCTTGACTTTCTTTGGAAAGGTTCATGTTAAAATACATTTTGCCACTTTTGATTGAAAAGGTTAAAATAATTAATTCTATTTTTCAACAATTTTTCATTCCAACTCACTTATTATTATCCAAACTATCATATTTGGCATTGCTGTCATTCAAAATGTAATAATTAACTCCATTCCGTTGATGCCATTCACCTCACACCATTCCATTATATGACTCAACTCCTGGTAGCGAACTCATTCTAATATTTCATTCTGCTTGTGTGTTTGTGTTGTGTGCGTACATAAATACATATTAATAAATTGATACATTTAATTGATAATTAATCAAAAAAAAACATTCAGTATTCAAAGACATTGTTGTTATTGCAACAAGAAATCCCTGAATGATAAAACAAACTTTAATCAGATTGACTGGCGCCTTCAATTATGCATGAGAACAAAATGTAAATAGTCAGTGATGGCGTTCTTAGGAAGTTAAATTGTTTTTATTCATTGTTTTGTCTTCATTGATTTTCCAATAGCGACCAGCTACCAGTCAGAAAATCGTATCGGTATACCGACACGTCACTCATACTATGTCAAACTGTGCAGCGTATTTTTTGAAGATTTGCATGGCTTTCATTTCATGGAACACATTTTGACCAGGGTTTGCAACTGCATTGTACACATATTAACAGTACATTGCTGTATATTATCTAATGCTAGATACATACACACACACACACACACACACACACACAGCACAGGGTGCACACAGGGTGGAAAATGAATTGTTCATTGTTTCAGCCAGAAGACTTTGATTAAGGAAAACATTTGCTGCATTCATCTGTGTTGTTAAAAAAAAAGTCTGACTAAGCTGTCGTAGCACAGTGTTGTTGAGAATCTCATCTTACAGTGATCATATTTAGCAAAACTTTACAGAGAAACACATGTTAAAGCAGACACATACTTGGTGTGGAAGCTGTCACTGACTTGTAATGACACAGTCTCAGAGAACAGAGTGCTTCTGTACAGTGTGAGCCGCTTTAATCTGCCATCAAACCACTTTTCATCAGTTCATTTGTAAGGCAGGACCCCAAAAATAACATCAAACATCAATCAGATAGAGTGGCGCATTGATTCTGCCAAATTCAGTTGAAAGTATAGGGTAATGGCTCAATTCAAAGTCATCCAAACTGTTGCTGGTGCGCAGCTGGGTTGCTACACTCATAACAGAACGCAAACTTCATATTTTCCCAAGCACAATTCAATAAACAGCAGTATGTTATATTAAGGATCTCTAAGTTTGACATACAAAGTGGAGCTCACAACTGGCAACGTGCAGCCGAACTCTGCAGGAGTCGTGGGGAGGAATTCAGTCAATTAGGTAAATATTCTATACACTAAACTGTGTTTATGAGCAACACAATGACTATAAACGAGCTCTGTTTATTAGCCAGAAGCAGCCTGTTTATGATCAACACAGGGGTTCGTCCGTGGAAACATAGAATTTACAAGTATTTTATGGCGGCATGTTTTCTGGTCACAGGGTTTGCACGGGAATTCTGTGCCAAAGCACAACCAAGATAAAGTTTAACAAAAATGTCAAAATAAGTGGGCATGCACGTGTTCAAGCGTTATGTCATTATTTTTGTTCCTGCATGCAGGGGGGCTCGCATTCCTAACAGCTGATTCAGCCACAAAAATTGATACAGGAAGAGTAATTTCCGCAGTGATGCGTGGTCATATTTGGCATGAGTAATACCCAGGGAGACAGCAGTCAAACGATGCTACCTCAGGCATGTAACCAGCTTAACTCTTGGGAAATGATTAGACTGAAACTGTCTCTGAGTTTCTGTTTGCAGTTTGTTTTAAGAGTATCACTTCGGTCCGAGAGACAGACTATAATATCAAAATATGACCGCTTACATGCTTGAGCTGGGAGGGAAACACGCAATTTAGAATCAAATCTAATATCAATCTAGCGTAAATCTCATTTTCACAAGTCCATATGCGGGTCTGTAATATTATTTTCTATTCTTGTGCTATTCAGCTGGATGGAGTAAGATCAAGAACAAAGCAGAGCAGAACTGATTGATTGCTTCCCTGTTTGTGTGTGTGTTTTTTTACTCACATCTGAATATTTTTGTTCACTGTGTCCTCATTTGGTCTGCCGTCGCTCTGTGTTTTGGTTTGCTGGTTGCTTGGTTTCTGACCTCTGACCTGTATGGCACAGAGCCAACTTATCCTGGAGTAACACTGAGTTCTCCTCCTTCTATTTTTCTATATTTCAGCATCTTTGTAAGCTGCTTGGTCAATTCATTCTTCTTTTATCTGGTCTCTGCCCTTATCACATTATATCCTCATACTTAGATGCTTACTATATTACTTATACTATATTACTGACATAATGTGGAAATAAGCCCTCCTTGTCAGTGGACTTCCTGTATTGTTCCGCCGTCAGCCCAAATTATGATAATCTGATATGACACAGAGAGAAGAGGAGCAGCCGTTGCCTCTCTGTTTCCAGGGATCACTGACTCATCTTCCTGCCTTTCTTTTCTGTAACCTTTACTAATTTCACTGAAGTTAGTGATTCAGCTTTAACTCACCAGATCAGGAAAAAGATGACTTGGTATGTTTTTATTTTTCAGTTTCATTATATTTGTCTGAAAATAAGACAGAATATTATTAAATGTACTGTGATACATGGGCAGTGGATGATTTCCTTTTGTCTTTCGTGGGCAAAACATACTGAATCTCTCCATTGAAAACATAGCTTAAGTTTTGGTCCTTCATACGTTCATAAGTCATGTGATGACCTCATGCTGTCATACTGTTTGTATGTAAAATATGCATGATTTACAGTCTCTCTGTGGCAACCACCAGACTTGCATGGCTTCTCCGAGGTCCATCTACTACAGGTACATTCCAAGAACAGGAAGTCTACGGGAGCTCCATATTGTATTTTATTAGCAATAAAGACTTTAACAGTTCCAAGAAAAACGAAATAAAATGGTCCAGACAAACATAAAAATAAACTAGCTAAAAAATAAAACATTAACATAAAACATAAAATAAATGCCTTTGAATTATAATTATGTTCAGCAGTGAATGTCTGTGTGGTGTCAAAAAGTTGTAAAAGTTTACAAACTGTAACAAAAGGTGGCTTGGAAAAAAGCACATTCACCTTACACCTGTTTGAACTGCAGATTCGGGTTTCAATTCATCATGGGACGATAATGTTGGGTATAAACCTTGTATGTATGTAAGGAAAAGTCTTTCTACAAAGAGTTATGGAGCGTGTAATCTATGTAAGCATGCAGACGTTCATTCCAATCAGTGCTTGTCACCCTTGAGTACAATATTACTCAGAAATGAGTAGAGTACTGCTGTCAACACTGGATTCTGGACTTATGAATCAGGATTTCAATACTTGGGTCACACAATGTTTTTTAAGTTGTCCAGTCTTTTTCCTCTCAGCCTCTCAGCCTACAGTACCGTCTGTGTTCTGTGCCATTTGAAGCACGGTTTTGATGAGGAGTGAGTAGAGGAATGGTGTTTTCCTCGTGTTAAACATTTCAAAGCCAGGGTGGTGAGAGTGATCAAAGCAATTCTGTGGCACTGCGGCTCCCACTCCCTCCGGTCTCCAGCCTTTGCCTCGTAAACCCCTGAGGAAGATGTTTTGGTTAGTCATTTTATACTTTTCCTCCCCCTTGTTTTTCAGTGGCCAATTCCTGATCCACGCTGATGAGACAACGGTGATGACACCAACTCACCCTGCTGCTGTCTTTTGATAGTAAAGTCAGGGCTTTCCTGAGGAATCTGCCCAGGCAGGCTCTCTATCCTGGTCTTTGAACGTACAGCAGGTTCCCATTAGGAAGACTGGGGGAAACGAATGGGGGAATGAGTCCTTAACTTTATGAGGCCCACTCCTCATCCTATTGTTTTAAGATGAAGACAGAGAGTTGGGTACTGTAATTTAGACAGAACAGATGCATGGAAACCCTCAAGCCTAAAGACATGAGGGGAAGGGAAAGGGAAAGGATTTGAAGAATTTATTATTCATAAAGAGGTACAGGGAGGTTTGCTGCAGAGTGGCTGGACAGTTGAAGATTTCCTGCATCCACCCATCTTGATTATCCACAGAGAGAGGCCATATTTAAACAATATATGGCTTACGGTACGAATGGTCTTGCGCACTACAGCGCCGAACGCTTTGGGGTGTGTCTAAGTCAATTTTACTATCTGGAATCTCGGTGAGTGAGTGAGGACTAATTAACTAATTAATCATAGGTGTGTTTGGAGCGTTGATTGAACCAATCAGAGCGTCACCTACCACCCTTTAAGAGCCACGTGTGCTTGAACATGGATCAGTGCTTCTTAGATGGCAGGGACTAGAATTGGCGTAACAGGGCAGACAGATTGTTGTCGTCTTTCTGTACAGATTCTCATTTTGCAGCAATTTCCTAATCAAGCTCGTTAGCAATGTTCCATCCGCAGTTTTGTGTCTTTTCCAAACTGCATTCCTTCTGAGAAGCCCTATAAACAGGCCCACAAATGTGTTTGGTTATCATGTGTCACCTTTGACCACGCAGACGAGATAAAAATGAGAAAGGTCTGCATCTTTGAATCTCCCTTCAACAAAAACCCTCAAGGATGAACAGAGACTGAGAGGTTTTACAGGGGAAAAAAAAAAGTCCCTTTAAGACCAAACCAAATTATCTTCACGCAAAAACACTTCTCAAAGTGAGAGCAAAAACAAGTGTAGACGTCTTCATTTTGTCAGGCTGGCTGCATGTGATAGAAGTTATCCATTGTTCTTACCACAGCAATAATTACCATCAATAAGAAATTGATGAATAGACTCCAGATGTCGAATTAAACACTCCCAGCCTTCCTTTCATTTTGGATTCACATGCTGGATTTGCCATTTTGCAACCTTTTGTCAGTCCAATTCACCATCTCCTCCCTACACGGTTTGATGCTAGTCAGGCTCAGATGATCCTGTATTAAACAGACTACGACAACATGCTCAGACGAAGACGCTCTTTTCATCCTGTGGTGACCAAAATGACTGGGATCTTATCGACTGCAAAAGATGATGGGTGGCATTGTTCGGCATCCTGACTGGCACATTTCTATTTGCGTGATAGAATTTGCCGTCATGGTGTGTAGATATCTGAGTCTGGTGTTAGTGTCATAATTCCTGATTAAAAAACAGACAATCTGAATAAGATGAGATACATTCCTTCTTTGCTTACTCATCTTCAGTACCCATATGTTCTTCCAGACAGCATACAGTATCAAATGTCAAATAAACAGTTAAGCGAAATGTACTAATTCTGAAATGTGGTTTGTTTTATTTAGCATTCTGTCGATAAGGACAGAACCATTACTGTGAAACGTGAAAACCTGCTTTGACTGGAAAATATGTGTTTACTTAAAACAGTTGCTGAAGGTTAACAAAATACCTTCCACGAGTAGCAAAGAGAGGGCCTGTGCATCTGACTGGAAATGCTGCTGAGTCTGAGAGAGAGGATTTAACCAACTAACACACGGGACAGAGCTGATAGTGTACGACCGAGGTTACTGCTGAAAAACATCTCACAGACATCTCCCTTCACTGCACTGCTCTGGTCTTAGATCCTCACTCAGAATTCTTACATAACTTGGATACATTCATGATCTCTAAAAATTGCTGTATATTTGTATTACAAGGAGCACAATGATCCTAATAGAAAACATACATCATTTCAAATGTCATGATTAAATAAAAAATATCTTCTTCAGCTCAAGAGAACAGATTCAATAATAACTCCAAAGACATCAAATAAACAAAGGGAGCTAAACTTTGACTTATACTGGTTGTTTGTTTGTTTGTTTGTGTGTTTGCTTTGCTTTCCTATATCCTCGTCATCAGTTTGGCACATGTCATGCACTCACACATTCATTCGTCTGATTCACCTGCAGCCAACGCTCACACTGCCACGATCACACTTAAACAAGGATTATAATCTTCCCTTTGTATTTCTGAGTCAGCTTTGTCCTTGATCAAGTCCAGTCTCCACCATTCTGTGTGCTTTTGGGTCAAATTGACTTTAAATTTGGTTTGCCCTGTTGATGACGTTACACGGCCACATTATGGAGAATGTAAAAAACAAACAGTTGTCTGCACATTCAATTTCTTGGTGATAGAAAAATCACTTTGTAAATAACTCCATTGGGGTGCATGACATTAAGTATGCAGAAATATTTTTGTGTTTTGAACTGTGTTGGTCCAGCACCTGATCCCTGTTTGGGTTAGAGGTGCAAAACCACCTTGCCTTTTACAGAATGACCATCATTTTGGAGCGTTTTGGAGTCTTCTTCTTCTTCTTCATTCCCGTGGTCCAGCATGGTGTCAAGGTCACTTACTACCAGCACCTTAGCTAACCTATGTGGTGATGACTTCCTACTTTACCAACATGCTTCTCCAAAAGAAACCCACCTAAATAAGAACCCATCCTGAGATTGTAGAAGAACCACATATTCTATAATTTGTGTGACTTCATGTTCACTGACCTGGACAAGACCGAGAATGGCAGTTTGAAAAGACGTTACACCGTGGGTAGATGGCGTTACCCAACTGAGTGAAGATTCTCGCTTCACTTTCCCAGAGAGCCTGGGGAAACCTAGAGGGATGTTGGAGGGGGATGGAAGAGGCTGGAGGTAGGGATGGAGTTTTCTGGCCCCTTGTTGATGTGTTTACAGGAGCACTGGGGTCTCCCTACAGTCACGCAATAACAGTACCTCCCCACACGTGCCCAAAATGGTTGAGGGGGGTTTCTGCTTTCCAAGCAAATTCTCTGTCAAGTACACACTGCTATATGCAGAGAGAGAGAGAAACAACAGTGAGAGGGCGAGAGCAACAGAGTGAAGAAACCGCTGTATGTCAGTCTGGAGTGGAGCTCTGCCTCAGCCAAAAAAGGCCGTTTGACTTCACACTGAGTAGCTCTACCGCTAACAACTCAATCTTTCACAGTCTTGTTATGATCCATCACTGCCGTTTCCCTCCTCAGACACAGTGTGTGTGTTGCTTTTTCTGTTAGAGCTAACCAAACTAAACACAACCTCCCTGTATTCAGGCTTTTTTGGCTCCACAGCACCAACACTGCGCCCACATCCAGCAGCAGTTCCTGTATGCTCTGCCAGGAGCCGACAGCAAAAGACAACTCTCCGGCATCCTTACCAACCTGAAAATCCTGCTCTGTCAAATCTACCTTCCTCAAGTTTGCAAGTACCTCCCAGAAATTGATCAGAACCTCCAGTCTTTCCTTGATCCCCAAAAGCAGCTGTGGGAGTTCTGCCTGGGTTTAGGAGAGCAATGAACACACTGAATTTCCATATCGATTTGTGCGATTTGACCTGTTTCGTTCTTAAACACCATTTCACAACTCCACAGGATGTTAAACTGCAGTAAACGAGTCTCTCTGCACAAACAAATCCACTGAACAAAACACATTACTCCTCCTGTCTCATCCTTTTTTTTTTATTATCCCCTGACACTTAAAACAATCTGGCGTTCTCGCGGTTCAAAACAGCTCTCTGGCATTTTCATTGGCTGAGGCTTTTTTTCAGGCCAGAGTTTTCTATTATATCTTGCCACCTTTGAGGAAAAGGCCAGCTTTACAGATAAGCAACGTGGTCAGTGCGTTCACAGCTGCTGCATGCTGAAGCTATTGACTCAAGTATTTTTCCTGTCAGGAAAATCGATAGAGCATTATAATGTCTTGGTGCTAAATGGTGAAACCATTTAATCCTGGCTCTGTGTTCTGCATGAGTCACATGTTATGACATGTTCTTTGTTAATGTGTACTTTTTAATTTGGATAAGCAAATGCAATAATTGTGCAGGGGAAAAACGAAAAGCAATTTTGCATATTTTACATGCAGATTACAGATTAATGAGAAAGCTGACAAATGCTCTTATTTGTGTAAATTGCAGGCAACAGTGTGGTCAAAGTAATATGAGCCCCATGATTAACACTTTGACCACAGTGGTTATAAATTAGTCCTTGAAAACTGTAACTCTCTCCAGATTTAAAGGCCTGGCTACGATGTATTGCAAATGCCATTAGTGTAACTTAAACTCCAAACTGTTTCCATCTCCTGCTGGGAAAGTTTGTAGTGCGTCAGGGGTGAGGCAAATGTTGAATCCAGTTAACATTATGCTATTGTGCTAATGCACGTGATGAAGTTCACCATGCACGAACCAATTGATTTAGCCAAATATGAGCACACTGATTTTGCTGCCCTTCTAATGGATTTTAGTCGTTTTCAGCAGGAAAATGTTCAAACATGTGTTTTGAGGACATAGTAATGTTCAAACATGTGTTTTGAGGACAAATTAAGCATTTCATTGGAGTGGTGAAAGAAGTATTGGAATTGTTTTCTTTTGTTAAAGGTTATAATACCACAAGTCCCATATTCTGGTCCTGCTAAGTATTACCAACAACAGAGTTTTACATGAATAAAACAGTAAAAAGGTTAAATCAAGAAAGAATTGGAAGCATGTGATGTCTTTGATTTTCTACATTTTGGACAGATATTATGAAAAGTTCCATCCATCCATCCTGTCACGAACAGAGGTGCAGACACAGGCACAGAAACTGAGGTGTAGTAGAGTAACACGATTCATTGACAGACGCTGGAGGATGGAGATGAAGGAATGATGAGCTGGAGTTGAGCGAGCAGGGGTCAAATTGATGTGAGGAAGAGCATAGCAGGCAGGCAGGTGGGGATGGAATGATCCTACATAGAGAAGGTAAGTAACAAAACATGCTATAGCAATCACAAGCATATAATTTACTGAAGAAGATCACATGGGAGTCATTGAAGAGTACCAGAGAGGAAAAACCAACAATCTAGCAACAAGTGGATGAAGAACAAGGGTACAAAGACTGAGGGGTTGATTACTCGATGGACGTCAGGTGTGCATGGAGCCTGGACACACACACACACACACACACACACACACACACACACACACACACACACACACAGACAGAACAGAGAAAGACAGACAGGGAACACGTAGAAACACACAGCAGAGGGAGACACAGTAGACAGAAAAATGTGCTGGAGCCCAGCCAGGGCCATGACGCATCCATTATCTATAGCGCTTATCCATGTCAGGGTCGCGGTGGGGAAGTCTATTAGAAAAATTCCCTTAAGCCCCAAAATGTATGTAATATTTTCTTAAAATCACAGTTAATACTCAGCACCATGCCAGGTATGCCTCATGATACACTCAGTCATTCTCTGATCTGATGAATTGGTGAACTGGTGTACCAGGTGAAATCCTGTGTGTGTGTGTGTGTGTGTGTGTGTGTGTGTGTGTGTGTGTGTGAGTGGATCAGAAATTTCCATTTAAATAAACTGATTCATCAACTGGGCTTAGATGTCATATTTATTGAACGCTGCCACATATGAGATAATTACTGCTGAATCATCACCCAGATCTCATACCACTGAGATTGTCTGCCACATAACACCTCTTTTAGGGCAAATGTTAAAAAAGGATGTTTATGAATGAAGTAGTCACATCATACAATTTCACCTAAGTTCTTAGTTGATCCAAAATGTAGGGGAAAAAACACAGAAACGCTTAAAGTAGGTCAAAAAAACTGTACAATATTTGAAGACAGGTACTTAGTTACTTTCCATGCCTTTTTGCAGTGTTTGGTTTATTAATCTCCAGACAAAGAACAATGCAAATATTGTCGGAGGGATTTTTAAAAATATCACATAACTGATCATTTATCATTATCTGGCAGCAAGTTCATGTCATGTGGTTTGGATTGCTTGCAACTAACTCACTTTTCCATTTCTATGAAAAGCTGAGTAGCAATGTTTTTGACTGAAAACGCTGGATGAAGTTGACAAACTCCCACTTTCTGTGAGTTTGGAGGTTTGCTCCCAAAACAGAGAGCAGACTGGAAAAAGTTCAGAGATGCCACGATCTGGTGAAGTAATTGTTCTGTCATTTGTATTGATCACAACTCGACTGCCTCTCCCCAGAAGAAGATTCACATATTTTTTCTTTAAATAATCCAAAATTCATATAGAAAATGACCTATAGATACTAAATATATGGGAAAAAAGACGATCTAATTACAAAATATTTATGTAAAATGTCTGTTTTAGACATTCTTCCCTGACCTATTTTCCATACTAATCTACAAAGAGAGCAAGATTTATATCCGAGAGGATTAAGAGAGAATAATTTAAGTACCCAAAATATGAGCCAGGTTTTGCCGTGCCAAAAGCACAAGGATCATCCTAAATCTGATTTCTGAAGCTTCTGAAATGAGGATATATTGATCTCTCGGGGATGATTCTGGGAGTCTGAAGAAAGAAGATCTGTCTCCTATACAGATATATGGGTTTCTGGCCGACAGGATGAGTCTTCACCCTGTCATTTTTCAGCTTGAGACATGAAGCCTTAAGAAGTTAATGAATAAACACCACAATACAATTTAGTATTGATTTAGGGATGGAAGATGTTTTCAAATCCTTTACCACATTTCCATGGTGAAAAATTCTGTATTACAAATCAAATCTAGCAATTCAAGTTCTATTTTGGAAGAAATATAACATTTTAAAAAAACCAATCAAGGTTTTTTTCCATTCCCTCTGATTAGTTAAATAGATAGAGGGAAGTAGAGACAACAATAAAGGAAGAGCTTAAGGACCAACAGGATGGAAATAGCTAGGGGGCCAAAGATGGGAAGATACAAAAGAAGGTAGTTTTAAAATTTCAGGTCACTGTGGTAGAATAGAAAGTATCACAGTAAAATTTCAAACCTATTATTTCAGTGAATCTTGAGTAGATCCACCCTGAATACAGTAAATAAGGATTTGCCACTATTTGGGACACCTTTGGGATGTTACATAAAGACGTAGAGAGCAGCACCTGGGCCCAGACATAGCTGCTCCTGTCCCACAGTTTGGTCCTCCCTCGTCCCTTGATGGACAGTATGGCTCGTCTGCAGGTGTGCATCAGCTTCATAAAGAGATGTCTGTGAGCGTCATGTTTGCCCTCTGCCCGTTTCATCATTAAGGTATCGGGATGAGAAAAATAAGCGCTGTGGGCGAAAGCGGCCGGCCTTCTAGGTTTACAAATTTATGAAGCAGCTTTCATGAACGAAGGGGCCCCTGCTCCACTTCCTGCCGAACACACGGGTGTCTGTTTGAGAGGGAGAGCGTACGTTCAGCCCATCCTGGCTCGCTGCCCGTGTGCTCCTCCTACGGTCCCTTATACATACCACCAACTCTCATTTTTGTCTCTCACACCTCCTCTGGGCTCTACAGTCTCTTTAATTTTCTCTCATTCCCAATCCCTCATCTGGAATGTTTTTGCACAGGGCTCTCACTGCAAAAACAGGAATTCAAGAGGGTCTCAAGACCTGGTTTTAAGTTCTTTCAATCTTGTTTTCTTACCCAATGAAAATAATCTTACCAAGCACCATCAAGATAATCAGGCCTAGTTTCTTTTGGCAAAGTATTGCTCTTTTTTCATCCAAGTGTTGTTGAATAAATGCTCTATGTTCACGATGCATAATTCATAACTGGGTTCATAATTTAATGTAATAAATAAATGTAGAATTTCATGTAAAGATCAAATTTAAATCTGATGTATAGGCGGTCGACACAGGTGCCACAACAGGAGCCACAACTGTATTGATTGTGATCATTGTGATCCGTGTGTGCAATTAGAGGATATAATTTGGCGTTAAGTTATTTTATCAGATAAATGTCATGAGATTAAAAATATTTTAATCAAGAGTGACCTCATCCAGGGGATATCAACACAAGTTAGAGTGTAAAAAACAATAATTATAAAAGCATCCGTCAATCACAGCATGGAGAAGAAAATTGTCTTGCTAAAGTTATAATTTAAAGGACAGAAGAATTTTTATAATGATGTCTGAAATTTGACAACATATACATTATATCATACACAATATCAAAAATGTTTTGAATTCAAGCAGTTTCTTAAAATCTAGAAATCTTGTGTCCTTAAAATCAAATTCTACCTGGTCTTTATGTATATATATATACATAAAGACAGTCTAAGATTTGCGTTCTTATTTTATATGACTAGCTACAATCTGTATGAGCTTTTTGATCTCATAGCATCAGGTTGTCGACAATACAACCATCTGATCTCAAAGCTCCCGAAAGAGGCTGTGCTTGTTTTAGTCGGGTTTTTATAGCTTAAGAGGGAAAAATAAACAGCCAGTGCTTGAGTCTTTTTACATCCCTTCCATTTGAAGTATGATTTAGGGAAACTGGAATGAGGAGGAGAGGTGAGGAAGAGCGCAGAGAAAACTACATGCAATTTTAAACTTAGCTGACTTGGAAATGTTTACCTGGACGTCCAGTGTCATACTTTCCTTGGGTGTTGCTGTTCCTCTCTCTACACCCACAGAATGGGGCCTTTGTAACTGAGGGTTCAGCACTCTCCGGGCACCCTCAGCTGCTCTTTCAACCAAATGCTTCAGTATATACATACATGAGTGGAATGGTTTTTACCTGGGCCCCCCAAAATCCATCTGATGACCATCTACCCAGTCCTTATTTTGACTGAGCAGCTTAAGAGAAAGCCACCCATCCTTTTTTGGTGTGTTTTCACATGCCTAATTAAGAGGAAGTATATTTCAATTACATTTACCTGCTTGGACCACTGAGGGTGGATTTGCTTTGGCACCGCTGAGCAGGGAATTTCTTTTCACAGGCCCTGCTTTCACGTGTTACATAAGGAAAGGACACATGACGGGGTGAATATATACTTGGGAATGGAACAAGGATCAATCATTGCCACAATGATTTCCGCACTGTATCCATTGACTTAAAGTTAAAATAGTTCCATATTTTTTCACTATATTTGTCCCAAGCCTTTGGCTGCACCACTCCCCGAGGATCTCTTTGGATACATTCTCATCGTTTCCACTTTTTGGAATGGCATGTTTAAATGTAAAATTTCAATTTACATTTAGCAATATTTACATTTTTCAATTGCTCCATCATTACCTTATTTGGAAATTAAATCATTTTTATTTTTCATGGTATTGCAGGAGCTATAAAGAAGTCCTATGAGGGTCTATCAGAGTTTTGTCTCATGTATTATATGTGGCTGCTTCGGTTTTGTATTAGTGTGCAAACCTATTATGGTCCACTGCAGAAATTGTGCAGCCAAGGAAAAGATATTCAATCAAAATAAACAAGCCAAACTTTTTTCCAGGGAAAAGTATGACGTTGCCGAATGGATACAAAACCAAAGCTATTTGGCTACATATTGAGAAAGCCTGATTGTATGTATTTCTATCCGTGATTGTTTATGGTGACTCTCGCAATACTCCACTCCATACTGTTTAATGAGTTTTTTTACGTAATCTAAGGAACACATAATTTCCAGCTTCTGATTTTTTTACGGTCATCTGCTGTAAATTAGTCAAGTTTTTTGTCTTAAAACATCTGGGGACTGTTTAGAGGAAATCAGTAAAACTGAAAACAATTAAGTAATCCTAAATTGTACATAAACACT
Source organism: Brotula barbata (assembly GCA_900303265.1). Taxonomy (NCBI): domain Eukaryota; kingdom Metazoa; phylum Chordata; class Actinopteri; order Ophidiiformes; family Ophidiidae; genus Brotula; species Brotula barbata. The sequence continues at coordinate 20,477 of OMNV01000342.1, read as the reverse complement.
CCATTAGAAAGTTTTTTTAATGTGTAGGTCCCGCCGACGAGCTTCACAGTTGACATTCTACCTCATCCAAAGTGTTGGAGGCCACCTGTGAACACCCGAAGCCACAGAGAGTTACATAACAAACAGGAGCCTCATCTGCAGGTTTCTATGAAACTCTGGGGTTGAGGGCCTCAGGGTCATTAAATCTCTGAGGGCCTTAAGTGGCACCAAAATGTCCCTCAGGCCAGAGCTAACTGGGTTCAGCTTACCATACAGTAGTATGACAGAGCCAGGGCCCATCAGATAAGGTGGCGCTGGACATTCCTGTGTGGCTGGCCCCCTCCTCCATGGCCAGAACAGGGATTCCTCCAAAGCACTGAGGAAACGGCTCCCTCTGGAATGCTGGGATTTGGATGATCCATCTGAGGATCGGACTAAACCTACGAAATCAGGCTTCCAATCCAGCAAGTCCCTCTCTCTGGACAGAGGAGAGCTAATATTATGACAGTCATATGAGTCTGTGCAGTCTGCTATATCACAGTTGAGACTTTGTGCTTTGTTTTGTTTTGTTTTTTCAACCAATGGAAAATGGTTCAATGTATGGTACTCAACTTCACGGAACCTTGTGGTCTTTTTTCTTTCATATTTCTGTCACTGCTGCAGATATCTATTGTAGCTATAGCAACTAGGTGCTTCTTCAGCCCATTCCTTTTATTCCAATCTGCAGCTTCTCAGAATGCTAAAATTACATTGTAAGAGCTGGACTTCATCTGATCGTTCCATCCAACTCTACAATGTGTATAGAGTAAGAACATATTATTGTTCATAATCCAAACCAAGACAGTAAAATTCAACATGTTCATCCGATTCTTTTGAGTAAGAAAAGTTTGCATGTGCATCATTTGTGTACCAGAGCATTTTGAGTGAATACTAAACATTACATTCACACTATTTGGCTTTGTCTAACCAAAAGGCTCGCTTGTCAGAACAATGTGTTGCAATTCTTCAAATTCTGCCTCAACTTAATGCTTCATGTGGGTGGGTTTTGCCCTAGCAACCATAAACAAAACATCAACACATTGTGAATCATATTGAGTTCATGCCAACTAGTGTGATATCAAAGAAGATACCAATCATGCTAGCAACTAAATAGGTATTATACTAACAGCGACAAAATTCCTACACGACACCAGTGATGCAAATATGGCACGGATGGGTTACAGCCCGGAGCATATTATATCCATATCTTAGACTTGGCAGACCCGGGGGCACAACATTTTGTGTTGTAGGGTTGCTATTTTATGCTAAGGGTGCTTGGTGTAGCCAGAGAATGTGGGACAGATGGCTAGTAAATCTAAGTAACTACTGTAGGGATTAGCAGTTATGCTATGTGGTGTGGTGGCTGATGATCCGAGTTACAGACTCACAACAAAAAATGTGAATATAGCGGAAGTCTCAAAGAACACTTGAAAGGTTTAGCTGTGGTTCCTGACGTCTGGTACACGTAGCACCAGCTGTATTTCAAAGAATGCTATTTCAGCTCCTAAACTCTGAGTAACAGCACACTAATGTACCATCCTTCATTACTAATATTCTTTATATATATCTTCCCACCACAGTATGTCAAGTTTACTTCATCCTATTTGGAAAGTACCAGTCATCAGACACAACACTTGGCACTGTTGCTTTTTCAGCGATATCCCAGTTACACACTTGGCTTCTTACACACTGGTAGGACTCTTCATCTGTCTGGCTCAGTGGGTTCATGCCATGTCTGCTGTCTGGCCTGTGCCTCTCCCCTGAGCTCAACAGTTTATAGTCTCCATAAGAGTATCTTTGTGACAGCTGGATGCTGGAACAGACTGATACTGTGCTCCACTGGAGCTCCTGCAGGCCAGTTTCTTTCTACCACAATCTTTTTATCTGTCTCACCTTCCGTCTCTCCCTTTCTAACTCTTTCTTTACCCTGTGATTCACTGCAGACTCTTCTATCTTCATTCTTTCATGATTTGCCGGTGTCTCTTCTTCCTCCACTGTTTTAGCTGCAGAGAGAATACAGCTGGTCTTCAGTACTCCCACCACTGACCACAGGCATCAAACATCCCTATCGCAACCTGCAACCACTGAATATGTGAGATGCACTCATTTGTCAATTGGTCACCAGTAGGCAACTGATGCAAACAACCCAAGGGAGATGTTGGCAAAGCAAACTCGTGCATTTTTCCATCACATTTACTGGAAAATCTATAATTACTGTAACCAAATGTGGGAATGTAAACATGAGTGCTACCAACAGGGATGACATTCTCCCCAAATCTCTCCACAAATTGTCCCCTGCATGTCAGCCAGGGGGCTCTTTGTTATGTTGCCCATGAAAGAAAGCATTCTCCAGCACATGCTGTGGTTAAGACAAGGGGATACATATGTCCAAACGGATCAAGATCATTTTCACCAAGCTCGTCGTTCGACCTCAGACAACAGCTTTTGGGTTCCAGATGCTGAATCTGTGGCTGATGGTTGTTGCCATCAGCGTTGAAAATTAGCTTCAGTGCTACCTATTTGTTTTCAGAGTTGTTTTTGTAATATATAGCTGGAAGGCTATTCTTGAACTTTATTCAATCTTAAATGATAGAAACACACGGGCACTGGCTGTATTGTCAAACATTTACTGTAGTTGGGTGCAACTGGGACATTGCCTTTTTCTCATCTGCACAATGTGAGGACAGACCTTGTACCATGTGTTGAAATGAACAAAAGCAATCTTCAAGTTCTTAGGTGCGATACATTTCCTCAGCATGGTTATGTGTTGGTCTTTGGAGCTCTTCGTTTTGTCCCTTCTGAACATAGACTATTGTGAAGTTGCCTCACATGAGGCGGCCCAAACAAAAGAATAGCTAAATGCAACATCTGAGGTATCAAAATAAAGGATGCTGGATTGACCACATCAAACATTATGAGGCACATGAAAACATACATGATAGGTCAGTCACTTCCTAGACCTAAAGTGAAAGTTAACATTAGCGCATATGGCCCTGTATAGCTCAGCATGAGCTAACTAACATTAGCTTGCTACTAGTTTTGTAGCTAAGTAAGGTTAACTTGATTAGATTGCTGTTCGCTGAATATTTTGAAAAGATGAGTGAGTGTTTGTTTGTTTGCCGCTCATTACAACCTTACATTACAACCGACTTTTGACCAAAGACTTGAGACTTGACTTGGGTTTGCAAAAATGACTTGTGAGCATCTCTCAATTCTCAAGAGACTGCCAAAAAGAAGGTGAAAACATCATCAGATTTGATGAACAAGCAGAAAACAAACAAGCATGAGTGTCAACACTGATAATAAAAAAAACAAAAAAAACAGTAAACCATGACAACCAAAGCTACTGGAACTGATTCTCAAAATAGTTCCCTATTGATGACCACATCAAGAATAAGCAAGAAGAATAAACCCTTAAAGCAAAACTTCCATAACTCAAAAACATTTGTGAATCCTGGGCTATTGAGGTTTCATATTGGGATTTTTCACCTGCCAGTCATATTGCTGTGGCACACATAAGACTCTTAAAGGAAGGATACAATCTGACAAAAAGCTGCTGCATTGATTAGTTTTTGAATATGTTCAAGGTCAACACCATACTTCAAGTCACGTTAACCAACAAAGATAATGTTGTTTTCACCTGACTCAATGCTCTGGGTTCAGACTCAGTCAGTGAGTATGGTCAGTAAAATTTTCAGTAATGTATTGTTGTGTGGAGAATTCCTCTGTGCAGGACATCGGAATGTGAATTATCAGATTACCACTAAATCTAAGACCCACAGTGATTAGTGCGCTGTCATGTCATCACTGTGTGTGTCCAAATGAAAACTTAAGCAGGTGCTGAAGAGAGCGCCAACCAGATGAAGCAAAGGAAAATGCTTGGGGGGGCTCGCTATTTTCTGGATTAGATTAGTCAGTGTCACACAAGTGTAACAACCTGTTCTATTTGTGTTTGTGTGTGTGTAATTTTCACCGTCTGGTTTTCCAGAGAGCTTATCCACCTTAGAATAAATATGAATTCATGATATTCTAGCATTATTAACCACATGCAAGTAGGCAATCGTGTTTAGTACTGCAATACTGCCTGGTCCCAAACTATAGAGATGATCTTGGAATATTGTGTGAACGCAGAAAAGGAATGTGAATGGAGCAAAATTTATGAGACCAGCAGTATGTTTCCATTTGACAGAAGACAAAAAGCCGCAGTGAAAGTATCCCATGTAAACTTCACAAATCAAACAGAGCAGAGGAGTGTGGAGGCCTAATCTTCAGTGTCAAGATGAGAGGAGGAGAATGTGCCAAAAATACAAAAGTTGCCAAAAAGATTATTTTGTCATCCTAATCTATATCCTTTCACGTGTTGGCGCGTCATTATTTTTAACAGGCGTTGATATAATTGGTAAAAAAGCACACATCCTCTCACATTAGCCAGTTGGGAAATAAGAAAGCAGTCATTGTGGATTGCAGGCAATTACTTTGTTGATGGAAGAACTGAATTTTCCACATTGATTCCAATGACACAGTGGCTGGATCATGAAATATCAATATAAAGACCTTTTATATGCAGCTGCAGAATGTCTCTTTGCACGGTTGCAAAAGCAAAATGCAATCATTTAACCCAGCGCCTAGAATTAATACATAAAAATTTGAATCTAGAAATGAAAATGCATGATAGTGCAAACACATCATCCCTCGGTCCAAAAATCACTCATTGCGTGCTCTAGTACAACAACAGCATCTTTGTAGCAAAGCTGTGCAGTAGAATCAGCCCTTTGATTTGCCTTATTTCATGTGCAGTGGGCTGTATAGCACAGGTAGGTGTTCCAGAGGACATCTATGCTCTGTGGTCTGGCATGTGGTGGGACCTCACAAGCTGTCTTAAGGCCAAACAAGCTGAGTCATTGTCAGATAAAACAGCTGCTCTCCATACAACACACCAGCAGCAGTTTACCAGGTGAATCCAAGTAATGTATGGAGTCATACTGTGTACTGGTCGTCATTAAGGAGGAGGAGGAGGAGACTTCTACTATTGTGGTTTTCAAATATTTTGTGATTATAGATTTTGGACAGACACACACACCTTGATTTGTCAATCAAATAGATATAAAGTGCCATTATTAGATGATCCTGATCTGATAATCTGACAAATAACAAAAATCAGCTATGTGTATCCTGATGATGGAGTGTGAACAGGTTGAGGAGGGGATAGGACCAGACAAAGCAAATGCTACACAGCAGGGAGGCTAAACGACCAAGTACAAGCAGTAGTACAGTTTTATTCATCAAGAACTCTGTTTGCAAGTATTGTGCAAAAAGTGTTTACTTGAGACCACAAACATCAAGCTGTGACCAGAAACGGGTACAGATCTTAAAGTTGATGTTGTTGCATCTCTGATTGATCCTTCAGTCAAATTAGACAAAGACTATGACATATGCATTTAATTTCATCAACCCAGCCTCCAAACTAAAACATTTCTGTCCGAGATCCTTTATTTCTGTAAGGCTTGGCATGTTGTTATAACCCAACCCAACAAATTAAACTTTAATTGAAGATTCTGGCCTCTTGCTCTCATCCTCAGAGAAATCATCAGATAATTGGCAGAAAATTGTTAATGAATGTTTGATCATACTTAATTTGACTGCTTACCGCTGCTTACATGATGTAATCTCCCAAATCAAATTAACCAACAACTAATGTTTGCTTATTAAATGTACCCTACAGGCACACATTATCATTTTATCACACAGTAGCACAATCACATTAATGGAAATTTGCTAGTTAACTAATGGGATAACGGCGCTCAATTATGGCTATTTTTAGAATACATTTCTTTAGTAAATTTCCAGGTACTTTTAGCTGTGTACAGATGCTGAGTTCTATAATAATGGGACTTAAACAGTACATGAATAGGTGGGACAATAAGTGGGGAACATTTTTCTATATATCTCAGAAAATTAGGTCCACAAAACACTACAATAGACTTGGTCAGTTCAATGTGAATAACAATAATACAAGGAAGTGTTCAATATGATGCTTGCTATTTCTTGCCTTAATCTAAAAATGTCAACATTGTGAAGGGGTCGCCTAAAATGTAACTCTTTAATGAGCTTTTTTCCCACTGGGCCAGTAATTCCTTGAGACAGGTTGACCCATCAAAATATGAGTCCCGAAAAATAACATTTTATGGATTTTGTTTATGATGCTGTGGTTAAGGAGTTCACATTCATCATAGCAAAATGGACCAGGCTGACTAATGTACGCAAGGGTGATAAAAAGTCAACACAAACTTATATTTCAATCAATGGAGGAGACCTATTTGACTGCATTCGAGCTGGGCCAGAGGAGACGATGATGTCCTTGTGGTATGGCACGGCCTTAGGCCCTCCATCCTCTTCCTGCAGTTGGTGTGAACGGCATATGAATTAGATACTGTACCTCAGTATGAATGTGTGGCCTTCTGTCTGCAGATCTGGGTCAATGCTGTGAGGTTCATATCTCACTCTGTCATATTTACTAAGTGGTACAGTGCCAAAGCACGTGTACATCACGCACAAATACAACACTTAGCACTGTGAGCGGTCATGTGGGCCTCCATCCTCCCATACTGAGCCAATATGATGTCTGGATCACAACGTATTTATCTTTGCTTCTGAAACGTAGAGCAATAAGGCAATAAGAGCCAATTTATACTTGAAGGTAACCACGTATGTGCACACACGAATACAGCGATCATTCAAATGTTGTCCTCCAAAAAATAACACTATGTGTTTGCAAGGTGCAGTCCTTCATAATGTCAACATTAAAAATGCAGTGGCAATAAAAACCACCAACCATGAAATCACATAAATCCAAATCTTCTAAATTCATTTCATGCGCTGCATAGCCAGAGATAAAAGGCTGCTCACACTCTGAAAGCGGCCATGAAATCTGTATACATTGTGCCGTTGATATCTTTTCACTTTCAGAATCCTTGCTAGCTGTTAGGGCATCTTAGCGCAGATGAAATGGAGCCATATGGTGAACGTGGAAGTGAAGAAGAAGCAGAGGACACAAGCAGTTCACACTCGTTCACTCACTCACACCCAACAACCGTCTGGCAAACGTCCTCTGCCCACTGACAACCACAGGCCTGTCTTATAGCTCCCAACCTTCCTCCCAGACTGTTGATTTTACCCACTCCATTTGGAAAAAGAGGAAAAGAGAGCAGTGGACCAGCCAAACACAGCCGGAGACCCCACTGTGCGGGCTGAAGGTCGGCCTCTGTTTCTTTGACCCTCACCTGGCAGGAGAAGGTGGACAAAGGAGAGGAGATGATTAAAACATGATTAAACTAACATGACAATCCACAAGATTGTTAGTAATTTAATGCATTTGATGCAAAAATCACATCCTGGATAACTTCTAGAGGCCTAAAATATCTTCTAGCCGTGTATTTTGTCTGCAAAGATGATGGTCACCGCTTTCCTTTCTGATAACTGTCGGAGGTGAGGTGGGCAATATGCAAATTGTTGTTTTACAGCTGGTCATGCGTAAGCAGCCTTACATTGTTTGTCTAGAAAAGAGCTTGTTTGAACACTTAACTAAAAATGTTCACAACAAGAAATATTACTTGTACAGCAATTAGAAGAGGAGACAACAAGAAGAATTAGAAGAAGAAGAATTCTTACTTCAGTTAAGTAGGTTTCAGGACCTTGAAATAAGTCTTGAAACCTACTTCATCCTTTCCCATAATTACAATGTTGATACACACATGTTTTTCTTAGGGGGATCCAAAAGTCATAGACAAAAAAAATGACCCTTCACAGTTACAGAATATTAGCTAATGGTTTGATCAGATTTATCTTCAGCATTCCCAGGTCCAGACCTTCATTGTACTGTTTGTGTTTGACAGGTTTGTTTATCTTCTCTCTCAGATGGATTCCATTCAAATCCAAGCTGACCACCTCCAAAGTCTGTTTTGAAAGCTCCAAGGGTTTAGCGTGCGCATGACATACACACACTGACTCACACTTGAGGACCGGAGGCGTGAATGGGATGAGGCAAGTTGAGTGAAGTGAGAGACTTTGTGTGCCTGTTTGTGCTCGTTAGTATCGGACCAGCTGCCATTTATTGTTCTCTCGACATCATCCGTCATCTTACTGCACCCTGGTGTAAGGTTGTGTTCCGCCAAGAACATAAACACCAAGCGTCCTTGCTAATACTGCCCACACGTCCATTTAAAACAGCCACCACAGTGTTGAGTGTGATACAATGCAAGCTAAAGCAGTTTACAAAAGATTTGCTCAGTTGTGTGTTACAATTTGCACGGCTGTGACAGCTGTCACATCCACACACACTGAGGCATGCAGTGAAGACAAGATTCTGCGGCAATCTTCCACGAATCTTTTATTTAGCTGTTGTGTACTACTTAACATGGCAACACTCATAGGAACCGAAATAAAACATCAGAAAATAGAAAAATGTTCCACAGCAACGGTTTGGGAAAAAATGCAACAATAATAATAGTAATGATAAGAATAACTAACAAAAATAGTCGACGCGGTCCATTTGGTTGCTGGTGCACAGAACACACTATGTTCCCGTGAGTTTACAGCAATGGTCCTTTAATCCGTTAAGTCCTTTAGTCTTTTTATGTTCTTGTATACTTTGTATACTGTGTTGAAGCAGAGGGGCTCCGCTTTAGTGAACGAAAGCAGCATCCTCCGATTACAGCACCCCAGGGAACAGAAACCTGGGACAGCCAAACTTATGGGTTTCAGTCAGTCTCTGCTGCGTGGACGAGACAATCCTCAGCCACGCAGGACATCTGTCAGCACTCAAAGGAGAGTCAAAAGCTGCAACAGAGGGAGGAAAAGAAAACTACCTTTTCTGTTGATCAAATTAAAGGCTTTGATCAATATCTTGCACTGCACTGTAACTTTCATTCTCTTGTTTTTATTTATTCTATTGTGTGTTTTTATGTAAAGCACAAATAAACTTGCTTTGCCTTATGAATACGTCCCCTTATCAGCTCTGTTGTGATTCATTTGTTTCAATAGAGTACTGACACACAATTAAAATCCAGTTTAGCGTGTGTGTGACGCTGTAAGTGCACATTCCTCTATAGAAAGTCATCGCAGCAGGTAAGACAGGACAGTTTTCCTCCTCCACCGTCAGAGGCCGAACCCTACACCACGACCCTCATTAAAAGTTACATAACAGCCTAACAGATGGTCACTGTGACCGTCCGCATTGGAAGCTGGAGCAGCCTCATCACGTAATTCCCTCATGATGAAACACATGTGGGGAATTCACATCAGATCAGGTCCACCTAAACCTGCTGCCCTCACCCACCACTGTACATTTTCCACTCAACCACCTCAAGGTGAAGAAACTCTGCCACTGTGAATTCTTCGGGGGTTATAATCGGTTTAGACGCCCAGCCTCTCAGATGGCATGCCAAAACATACAGTATGTGATACTGAGCGAGTAGCTGATGTGTGTTTTGCCCTCCAAAGTTAAGGAAATTGCCCTTTAGAGCATCAAACTAAAAATCCCTGTCTGCAACTAAAAAAACATCTCGGTGTGACGGCTGATGGGATTCATTTTCAGGTTTGCACAGCTGTAGATTTAGCAAGTAAATGAATGGCAATATGCATTCACATATACGACTCCCACATGACTTCCATCTAAGCCATTGATTCCCCTTGCTTAAAGTGTGTGTGTATCTCCACGTGGATACCTGCCACTTTACTTTATTTTTGCGCATGCTAGCTTTGTGGGAACCTGCGCGTGGCACCGTGGATATACGTCCAAGCACGGCACATGCACGACATGTGGTTGACTCTACTTAGCACAGGTGGATAATGTTCACAGTGGGAAGGTTATAGCTGTGTGTGCCAGAGCAGGAAAGGTAGATTTGACCACAAGGTCACCAGACAGTCTTTTTCTCTGAGGAGACAGAATTAAGCCTGGAAAAACATACACACACTCAGAAAGAGAGAGAGGAGAGAGGTACAGTGCCACTGTTTCTGCAGCTCCAAATCATATCTGGAGGCATAGGGGGTGGAGAGGGCGGGACATGCGAGTATCGGACCATAGGTGGCTGAGTAGTCCAGACAGAGAGGGGTATTGTATAACCCTCTGAATGGACTCACACCATCTGACACCATACTGCTCTCCCCATTCCTCAACGTCTGGCTTCTCTTCATTACACAAGATAACATTATTTCAATATAAAATAAATCTTTGAATGAGGCCTCTTTTGAAGCATTTAGCTGTCTTCCTTCTGCGTTTTCTTGATTTCCATCCTATTCAGTGTATTCTCTTGACTTCCTCTCCTGCCTTCTCCTCATTCTATCCTCTACCTCATGTGTCTGTCTGTATCACTTACCTCATATTTCTCCTCCAATTAAATAAACAGTAACATCCCCAGACTGCTGACCCAACTGGGTGACACCATTATTTAACTGTAACTGATCACTTTAATTGGTTTTGGGAGGATTGCCTTTCCTGTTTTATAACGCCTCAGCTGCGAGTGAGAAAATTATTGCAAGTAAAGCATAGACAGGCCCCAAAGTTTACAGTAAATCAGAGGCAGAATATGAGACACTGGGCCCCTCGGGAGATGCTTCTAAGGGCCCCCCTGCCCTATCAAAGTCAAACGTACAATGATTAAAGGGTCTCCAAGGGACTTACAGATCAGCTGCTGTAAATGCTGCCTCATCAGAGTGCAGAACAGTTGCTGAAATCAAAAAGAAATGGTTCGATTTAATTTAACATTTACAAGAAAAAAGAATTATGATCCACACGTCAGAAATATGAGCATCTGATCTGTTCTTCTTCTTTATTTTTTCTCTCTCTCTCAAGTAAGACACAAAACTGACCATCCGATGTCCCTTTGTGCAAAATAGACTAATTTAATGGCCTTTATCTGATACAGCCTATAAACAGCCTAACATGTATCATGACATAATTGAAATCACTGTGTACAGTAAATAGATTTGTACATTTGTAAAATTTAATGTTGAACAAAATTATTCAAATACACATTGTTTAATCAAATGTTAGTTCCACTGTTCCATTAGTCTTTTGTGGGCGTTTCTCTCAAAATAGTAAAACACTGTGACCTGACCACCATGACTCAGCTAGGACACAGTTCTTCCAAAAGCAAAAAAAACCCAAAAAACTCTGAACGCCCTTTATAAACTTCTTACTTACTTCATGGGGAATGTTTGATATTTCATATTTTCCGCAATATTCTCTATCTCTGTGTATTCTGGCAGGTCCTTTACTGTTGCCAGGTGAGAAGCTGCGGGACTACAAACTGCATCATTGAGTGATGAATGCTTAGGCTTTCCCTTTGCTCTCTCTGATGTCCTCCCATTTGCATAAAATAATATTTAAATAAAATTTCAAAAAAATCAAATGAAGGGTGTAAATCCTGGATGCTTTCAAGAAAGGTCCAGTGTTAATTTATAGTAACGGCTCTCATTACCTTGGCGTTGGCCTTGGTTTAGAAGCCAAGGACCCAATTTGAAGCTTATCTATTATGTGGTGACATGAGGCTGCACATTAAAAAGTAGGCACATTTTTGTTTATTATGAGTGGAGTATAACTTAACTACTGTCTTATTCAAATGGAAATATCAATAATAAATTATGCTTACGGTGCAGATCGTGCAGAAATGGAAGGCAAAATAACCCAAAACTGGAGACTCCTGCTTTATTCCTTTGATAGGTGATGACGGGCTCATTATTATTATTGTTGAATGGGTTCCATTTGATTATATTGCAGTGCCCTTTATATGTTATCTTTTCTTTTCATTTTTAATGTGAATCTGCACAAGTAAATGAATTCCTGCTCTTTTTTCCCACAATGCTTGCAACTCCAAACATTCTGTGTTTATATTTAGCCACTCCGTGTCAGCCGGTGGTATTGGCTGTAGGGCATGAAATTCTATTCTGTAAAGAATAATGTTGTATCAACATCAGGTTATAACAATATTCTAACTTAAGTTTGTGTTAATCTACTTTAGAAACAAGTTGTTCTCTTTAATGGATATATGGTTACATCAGACATATTGGATATGTCAAATGTTATTGTTTACACATTTCTCCCAAACTTGTCGTGTTTGCTATATACCTAATGACATTTTCTGAATCTAGAATAAAGTTCTTGAGGTTTAATGCTGTCACATTTACATCACTGTGCCTTCTCTCTGATAATGTAATCCATACATGAGCCTAATTTTCTTTGGTTTCACAACTTCATGAATGGATGCAGTCACTGGAGAGTTGCACAAACCACTTAACCAGAATATTTACAGAGGGAAAAAGCATCATGTCTGTGTGATCTCCCAGCAGATTGAAGTGACTCTTTGATGAGCAGATTGTGCAACTTGCAGTTTGGAGGTCTGCTCGTTGGTAAACAGCAACTGACACCAAACAAGTGAGGCTTTTGAGTTGAGTCAGGCACAAACAGAAAAAAAATTAAAGCTGAAGACAGAGAGATGATGAGGGTCTCTCTCATGTTCACAATGTGAGGGGGGTTAACGTGCTTCTTTTAAACATTTAGAGCCACAACGCAGCATGGATGGTTGTACTGCAGAATCTATTACTGCAGGGAGGAAACCTTCATGATCTTCAATTTTCAAGAAAAAATATATTTAAACTGGAGATAATATATATATATATATATATATTAAGAACTAGTTGCAACAGAGAGAATTTGGCATTTTGATTCATTTACAAACATCAACAGATGATTCAGGCCCAACAAAATAAGATGAATCAGGATCTCTATTGTGACTAGATCGTGCTATATTGTGAACTAACAGAGTAAGATGGAGGTTCCTTGGGTCATTGTGGTGATAGAAGATTGACAGCTTGTTAGAAGCATAATGGAATTTCGGTTCCACATAGCTCAGTTTGCTGCCTTCACATTTTCCGGATCATGTGACTTCCAAACTGTCATTATTGTCAGTTACATCATCTGTAATCATCAAAAGGTCAGCCTGTCATCAGCTCCTGGTCATGAGTTGATAACATGTATATGCCAAATTCCTTTGGGCCTTACCTGGGTAATGTGATCCCGGACTCCAAAGATCTCGGCTCCATGAATGTCACTGATTAAGTCATGTGTGTGTTCAACCCAAAGACCCGTGGAGGTGAAAGTAACATGAGATCTACCTCACTGATTAGTGTTGCGATAACTCACTCTGAACCTGTTCCACAGTATTTTAAGACCAAGAGCTTATCAGTCCACGACGTTCTAACCAGAGAGTAATTGTTAGATTGTAAATCTTATCATGCACCTTGTCTGACTGAGCACACGTGTGTGTGCGTGGACAACTATGGTCTGTATGTGTTTGTCTTTGCACATGTGCAGAGAAGCTTATCACTCAGGTTTGTTTATAATGCAAAAAAAAATCTCCATCTCTCAACAAGTGAGTTTCTTTCAATTTTGATCTCCATTTTATAAACACAAATGCAACATTTTGAAATGAATAAGACAAAATACCAGGATAGGGTATGGGATGGACCTCACATCACATATCATGTATGGAGTCTGAAGTCAAAGTTATGGTGTTAAGATTAACTTGCTTTTACATTAATGAATAATGTAAATAAAGAATAAAGTCAATAACTTTGATATTAATTTGAGCTGCCAGTCTGCTGATCTTGTACTTTTATTCATTTGCTAGTATTGTACCCAATTCTTAACTGTTAAATATATCTGTACATCAAATAGAAATAACATCATTCATCCTTGGGTCACGGTGGAATCCCTCTAATGCGCTTTGTGCATGACAAATATCAGTTTTTAAAATGTATGTCATGTTCTCACACTAACATTTCCAGGAACAGGGTTAGGGTTAGAGTTAGGGTTAAGGTTAAGGTTAAGGTTATGGATAGGGTTAGGGTTAGGGTTAGGGTTAAGGTTAAGGTTATGGATAGGGTTAAGGTTAAGGTTTGGGTTAGGATTAGGGTTATGGATAGGGTTAGGGTTAAGGTTATGGATAGGGTTTGGGTCAGGGTTAGGGTTAGGGTTATGGACAGGGTTTGGGTTAGGGTTAGGGTTAGGGTTAAGGTTAGGGTTATGGATAGGGTTAGGGTTAAGGTTTGGGTTAGGGTTAGCGTTAGTTAGGTTCTGGTTAGATTTAGGGTTATGGTTAGGGTTAAGGTCAAGGTTAGGGTTAGAGTTAGGGTTAGGTTTAGGGTTAGGGTTAGGGTTAAGGTCAAGGTTAGGGTTAGAGTTAGGGTTAGTTTTAGGGTTAGGGTTGGAGTGAGCATTAGGGTTACAGTTCGGGTTATTGTTATGGTTAGGGTTAAGGTTAGTTCTCACCAACAATGTAACAAATATATGCATCACAGGGGATTTAGTAATGGCTACACGCAACAGTGTCTAAAAAACAATAAGTAGATGTACGGCGTATTCCTGCCTATGCGCTGCTGTGATTTAACCTCACTTGCTCGCGGCCTGGCCGTTGACGTCGGCATAGCTAACTGGAGTGGTGGGCTAGCACCGGTTGAAATACTATGTTCTTGTTCTTTTTAAAGAAAAAATTAAATATATATATATAAATACAGAAAATAGATTCCTAGCCCAAAGAAAGACACAAACCATGCTAAAATCACCCATTGAATAGTGGTACCCTCTTATGGCTGAAATCGGTACTACAAAAATAAACATGTATCTGAAAAACTTTTTTTTGCTTGCCTCTCAGGCCTTCTGTAATTCCTCCATGCTCCAAAAATATTGTACCCCATCATATTTAACATATACATCCACAGTCTGTAAACCACAGAGTAGGAGCTGGAGGCTTTCAACAAGCCCGTGTCTACATGTCCATTCCGCTCATGCTTGGGATAACTCAGTAATTCATAGCATTAATGGACAGAACCAAACAGGGAGACCAGGGTCCAGAGGGCAGGAATTTACTGGTGTTTAAGTCCCATGACGTGAGATTCTCTTGCAATAATAACATCGCACAAGGATTACGGACTAATCAGAGCCAGCAGAATGTAGACAGCTACAGTGTGAGAGCCTTATGATCATTTACTGAAAGATGGATGCAGCAATTTGAACTTTCCCAGACTTTCTGCATCGTTTTTTTCAACCATTCAAAATTAGTTCACTTCACAGTTTAATTCATTTCTTTGTGTTTTATATTTGTTTTAATAGTAACAAAGATGCGGTGATGTTTGTGATGAGGTCTTATTTTGTTTTTGTAAAATTGTTCTGATTGGTCAGACTAAGTTGTATATAAGATTCAAATGTCAAATGTTTGTCTTGAGTTACAAACTAATAAATGCATAAATTATTTTGCGCAAATAACCTGACAACCTGAATAATGCTGCTCAGTTGGTTTCTTGTTTGGGTGTATTTTGACAGAAGAGATTACAGAGTTACATGTATGCACTAAATAATAAGATTAGCACCCCTACCCTGCTGGGACACACACACACACACACATACAGGTGGTCTGTTTTTCTCCTCAGGTTTCAGCAGCTGAAAGATTAAAGGGTCACATATCTGCCATATATCTACGGGTATTCAGTCAGTCAGTCACAGTGTTCCATGTTTGGACACTGTGTAAAGAGTCTTAAATCATTACTAATTGATTTTGCTTATGCAATTAACTTTTTTATCAATAATAAAGTTTTGATTTTTGGCTTTAGCAGTAGTGTCATATAATCCAACTTACATATGGAATCAGAGTTGATCCCATAATACATATATACTGTATATTGTGTAATGGTATTACATAATATATTGACAGATTAAGTAATTTATAAAAAT